>SNQJ01S0150852.1:0-23177 GCA_010110895.2 Picea sitchensis
ACATCCAAATTGAAATGGATTTTTTGGACATCTCATCACTCGGTGTTGCTTATTGATATGTTTTTAAAATCGAGCATAAATTTAAGCACCAGAATAAGCGAGAGTTCAGATCTACAAATCCGCAACAACCAAAGTATGACAAAGACTGCCCTAACAAACAGTCTCCCAAAAAATAGTCCAAGCCATAGGAAAAGAAGGGTCATGGGAAGACAAAGAAGGACATTGGAAAATTGTGTGATTTCCACAAAATCCCTTCGCACAACACCAATGAAGGTCACTTAAAACAGTTATTGATGGATGAGATCAAAGACAAGGAGTCAAACCCTAATTCGAAATCTGATTTTGAAAATACTGGTAAAGGACAGATCATTGACGCAGACCCCACTGTTATTGGCGCGACCGCATCAATTCAACCAGAAGAACCAACAGATCATGAAGAGGGGGACACCCTTTTTCATTCACAGATGTGGGTGAAGGGGACCCTGCTACATTTTATTGTTGATAGCGGAATCCAGAAGAACCTCCTCTCAACAACGGTCGTCAAACAGTTGGGATTATTGACAACACCACACCTGTAGCCATACAACATCGGGTGGCTTCGCCAAGGACAAGATCTCTATGTTAGCCAACAGTGTTGATTATCATACGGCATCCAACCCTTCAAGGATGAGGTATTATGTGATGTTTCCCCACTGGATATCTGTGATGTCCTCTTGGGTCAACCATATATGTGGAGACGCCATGTTGTTTATGAGTCTCGACCCCACAGTGTCATTGTTACTTTGGGGGGTCATATTTACAGAATACCAGAGGTAGTTCCAACTATTGTTCCACCTAAACAGTGTTAGAAGGTAGTATCTCATACTACAAAATTCAGCTTCTTCACAATCTGTTCAAAAGGGGAACAAAAGGACACTGCAACCACTACAGCCTCGCCCTAAGTACCTTATATCCAACAGAAGCAGGTCGAAAAGGTTGCAGCAAAGCGTGAATATTTCTTCTGCACACAGGCATCTCATGTAGCCAGACTGGCTAAAAAGGTCCAACCCTTCCAGCCACATGTTCGTGACAACCTTCAACAAGCTAAGCAGCGCAACTTCTCCAACAAGGCAAGCAGCGCATCAAGATGTAGATTCAGCAAACACTTTTCCCTCTCCCCTGGGCACTCAATGCAATGGAGACCATTGCTTCATAAGGAGGGCAGATTGATCTAGGTGGATATCGTTTGCCACCCACCTTTTCCAACTGGCTCAAAACAGTTTTCTGGCAATTTTGGTAATTTACTAATTTTAGCAGTTTTCACTTCTAGAGCCGTTTTGAGGCCCTAAACGATGTTTTTTTGGGAAAACAGATTTGAAATATTGAATTTCCTTCCATATCATGCCTAAAATGAATCTCCTCGTCGATACCTTTCCAACGGGCTATCATACGCCTAAAACGGAGATTGTATGCAAAAGTTACGGCCCCAGGAAGTTGATGTACTAACTTACCCAAACGGGGCCCACATGACTTTTGGCGCTTCATCTCCTAGGGTTAGGTTTTTGGATGTCTATGGTTTTTTTCATTCCTACTTATTGTAAAGAGGCCTTCAGAGCCTCATTGTAATCTTCTTCTTGTGAATGCGAGTAGCCATCACATCTCTTCTCAGAGATAAGCTGCCACCATTCTAGTGAGTCTTTCACTCTGTATTTTTACAGTCTTTGTACATTTCTTTCATTAATAGAAATCGTGTATTACTGTATCTCTGTGTTTATAGTTTCATTTCTGATATATTTATGTTATATTATTGGATATCCGCGATATCTCTGTGCATTTATTTATTATATCTCCACTCTCATTTCATGCCGAAAATAATCTAGATCACTGAGTGTCAAATCGTGTTGGGGGTCGGACTGGAAGTGGTTGAGAGGCCAACAAGATTCATAAATGTGTCGTTCATGATAAGTGTGTGGGTTTTTTTTGCAGACCCCGACCCTCAAGCCAAGCTCCATGGAGGATCATTCTAAAATTCCCTTGAGCCGAAGTGGCTCCTTTGATTCCCGCTGGAACCTCCAACGAATCCACAGGTCCTTTGTAAAAAATTGCCTATGTAACTTGACACCAGGCACGAGATTTTCCTTCTCCAAGCGATCATGACCTTGCCTTAGCGCAAGCATCTTTCGCAACTCACGTGTTCGCGAGTCGAAGACCCTCAACTTTTCTTCACCAAACGTCGATACCCGAGATGCGATGGGGTATGGATCCTTCCTTGACAACGCCCTCCACGCATAACCGTCGGCTAGGGCTAAGTACTAGTGCCTCTCTTGCAACTCTTGACCTCTCAAGTTGGAGTGTTGAACTTTGGCACTCTCCCTTTGCAAAACCTCGAGAGGTGATGATTTACTTCCTTTTCGCACTTCTCGCAACTCGCAATCTCGTGAGTTGGTGAGTTGAGCCTTTGTGCTCCTCCTTTGCGAAAACCCGAGAGGCGATGGGTCAACTATGGGTTGACTCCTTCAACATGGTGAGTACATGCCACTTGTCACCACTTACGCCTTTCTCTAGGGGTTAGTTGTTCACGCCACCTGTCAACCTTCTGGTCCCCACTTGATGCATGTGTCACGCATTCACACGAGCCCTCGGCTCTCGGCACTTCTCAATCTTGCACGTTGAAAAGAACCTCTTTCAACCCCCCCCCGAGTCTTTGATATGCGATAGATCTACGGGGTTTTGATCCAACATTTCTCCCTTGCCTTGGATCCAATGATTGTTCCTGCTCCTCGCTACTCAGAACTTCACGCAACCAAAGGATTTGGTCTATCCTCCGAACTCACGATATGTGATACCCTGCGAAGATTCAGATCTGATGGTTCTCTCGCAACTTGGATCCAATGGTTGGATTTCTTCCTCCCTTCTCGCAAGCTCGGGACATCGCGACTCCAAGAGTTTGGTCTTCCACCTCCAAACTCTCGAACCCCGAGTTCGCGAAATGATTCGACGGCCCGAACTAACCACGATCGACAGTCCTCGTTGATCCTTGACACCAACGCATGGGTTCGTTCGGCCCTTATCCACCCTGCAACTCCTCTGGATCCTACGGTCCTCACGACTTCGTGAATTCTCCACTGAGAATACTGACCATTCGATTCCTTCCTCTGAATCTCTGTGAAACGAACCAATGTTCTTTCCTCGAAACTTAACCTTCTATGCAATGATTTCACTTCCTCGTCTCCCTTTGAAGTATTTCGATCTCTGTCCTCCTTCGAAGTGTTCAAAGGTGTTATCCCTCCTGAGCTTTAACTTTTAAATCCAGGTCTCTAGAAGGACTCCTGCACGCACTTTTTGCGACAATCTTTCAAATACTCATGGGTATTTGATCTTTCGACTATGTGCACTTTCTGCAACAACAGTCCTTCAACCTTTCAACCTTAGTTGATAAGTTCTAAGGCCTTGACTATCCTGCGCACACCTTGCACAGCTTCTGTACTTCACCTGCACTTCTGCTGGAATGAAAACAACGGTACCCCTCCTGAGCTTTCTGAGGTAAAACTCAGAACCCTTGTAAACACACACTTTGCAGACGTTTCACTGCACTCCTTGCAGCAACTTCTCTCAGGATGAGAAACAATTGAAACTCATTCTCTTTCTCTCTCGGACTTCAAACATTCAACATGAAATCATACATTCAACACAGTATTAAAGCAAATGCATAACAGAGAGAATAAAACAACCATAAGCATACCATTCACCATGTATAAATAGAAAACATCATAACACCATGAAATCTGACTCAAAGCTTCATATATTAATTCAAAGCTCCTATACATGGGTTCTTCTTTTCAACTCTCTGCTACAGCTCTCTTCTTCTGTGTTGTGCTAATGTTACAATAATACAAGAGTGAGGGTGTCTATATTCATTTTCCCTCCTGCTCTCTAAACTGTCTAATCTAACATTCATATATACCTACTCTTACATTTAACAAAATTAAATGCCTTAATGTTCTACAAATGAGAGAAATTGCTCAAGATTTGTTTACAACCTCCAAGATATAAATGCAAAGTACATCATCTTCCTAACTATTACATTAATTCCTTTTAAGTTCAAAATTCAAAACGGTTCTTATGAAAACGTGTTCTTTTTCTTTCTCTGTGTGTCCATCTATTTCTTTGGCTTAGTCGCGTGCTTTGGGCTTTACACAATGCTCCTGCATCATACTCCCTCGCTTGAAAATTTTCATGAGCTCTTGCACGGTCTGTCCATGCTTCTGAATTTCTGCTTCATCTTCCCAACTGGCATCTTCAAGTGGATGTCCCTTCTATTTGACCAAGTATTCAAAATACTTCTTCTTCCTGGTCTTTTTGTTGACTCTCTTGTCAATTATACTTTCTATCTGTGGCTTTTCAACTATAGGCATTTGTTTTGTCCACTGAACTTCTTTATGTTCCTTCTCTATTCCTGCTTCTTCAGCTCTGTAAGGCTACAAATCTGCAATATTGAATATTGGTGAGATTCCGATCCTATTGGGTAATTCAATCTCATATGCATTTGCCCCAAATTTCCTTATGACCTTGCAGGGTCCAATCTTTTTCATCTTCAGCTTATTATATGTTCCCCTCGGGAACCTTTCCTTCCTCAGATGTGCAAGAATCATATCACCAACTTCAAATTTAAGTTCTCGTCTGTGTTGATCTGCTATGTGCTTGTATTCTTGGCTTGAACTCTGCAATCACTCCTTGACTCAGTTGTGAAGCTCCTTCATTGCTTCTGTAAAATCTCCTGCACTAGCACTCCTGAATTTATCTTGTTCTGAATTTTTCAATTCAGAAACTCTTCTTGGTTGCATTCCATATACAATCTGAAATGGACTCTACCAGACTCTACCCTGTGCTTTTGTTGAGTGAATCATTGTAAGCAAATTCCGCCTGTGGCAGAATGTGATCCCACTGACTGTGGTGTTCAGTCACTAAGCTCCTTAGCAAATCTCCCAAGCTTCTGTTTACGACCTCTGTCTGTCCATGCATCTGAGGATGATACGCTGAGCTAAAGGACAAACTTGTCCCCATATTTTTCCATAAAGTCCTCCAGAAATGTCCCACGAACTTGGTATCTCGATCAGAAACTATACTCCTTGGCAAGCCGTGAAGTCTGATGACTTCCTTGAAAAACAGGTTCACAATATGAGTTGGTTCACTAGTTTTCTGGCATGGTATGAAATGTGCCATCTTGGAAAATCTGTCCACAACCACAAATATTGAATCACATCCTCTTTGTATTCTTGGCAGTGCCAATACAAAATCCATGCTCACTACATTCCACGGCCTTTCTGGTATGGGTAATGGTTGATATAACCCTATGCTCTGCCTTTTCCCTTTTGTGTGCTAACAAATTTTGCACCTGTCCACAAATTTCTTAACATCTGTCCTCATCCCTGGCCAAAAATATGAGCCATTCAACTTTGAGAATGTCTTATCATGACCGAAATGTTTGTCCAATCCTCCACTGTGTTTTTCCTTTAGCAGGTTATCCCTCATGGAGCATTTTGGAATACATAGTTGATTGCCCCTGAATAATAATCCATCCTGGATCATATACTCGGTCCATTGGCTTTTGTCCCTAAGAACTGGATTCTCAGATGCCTCATATGCCTCCTTAAAATCTGGGTCATTCTTATACATTTCTTTGAGGTTATCAAAACCCAAAGTTTTGACTCTGAATTCCTGCATCAGCAAACATTTCCTGCTCAAAGCATCAGCAACTTTGTTAGCAGTTCCAGAAATATGCTTAATTACAAAAGTAAAATTCTGCATGAATTCAACCCATTTAGCATGCTTTTGGTTCAACTTCTCCTGTTGAGTCATGAATTGTAAAGCATGATTATCACTGTACAAAACAAACTCTTTGGGAACCAAATAATGTCTCCATTTCTTCAGTGCTTGTATGATTGCATAGAATTCTTTGTCATATGTTGAGTACTTGATCTTCGCTTCATTCAGTTTTTCACTGAAGTATGTGATCGAACTATTGTCTTGGCTCAAGACCACTCCAATTTCAAATCCACTCGCGTCACACTTGACCTGGAATGTCTTGCTGAAATCTGGCAAAACCAAAATTGGCTACTCAGTGATCTTCCTCTTCAGCAGATTGAAACTCTTCTCTGCTTCTTCTGTCTAGTGAAAATATTTGTGTCTTTTCTTCACCGTATCCATCATCGATGTGCTAATTCCACTGAAATTTCGGATGAATTTCCTATAGAAACTTGCCAAATCATGGAAGCTTCGAACTTCAAACACGCTCTTCGGCGATGGCCAATTCTTAATTGCATTCACCTTTTCGGGATCCATCTTCAACTCATTCGCAGAGATAACAAAACCCAAATAAATGAGTTATGTCCTCATAAATGATGATTTCTTCATATTAATTAGCAATTTATCTTGTCGTAATCTCCTCATCACTGCAGCTAAATTCTTTAAGTGCTCGGCTTCCGTCTTGCTGAAAATTAATATATCATCAAGATATACAATGACGAATTTCCCTATGAAATCCTTCAGGACTTCGTTCATCAATCTCATGAAATTACTGGGTGCATTCGCTAAGCCAAATGGCATGACAAGCCATTCATACAGCCCCTCATTCGTCTTGAATGTTGTCTTCCATTCATCACCTTCTCTCATTCGAATTTGATGATACCCGCTTTTCAAATCAAATTTAAAAAAAAACTTTGCTCCACTTAAGCAATCCATCAAGTCATTCATCCTTGGCAATGGAAATCTGTATATGATGGTAGTCTTATTGAATGCCCTTGAGTCTGTACACATTCTCTAGCCTCCATATTTCTTTGGGCTGAGCATTGTTGGAACAACGCATGGACTCACGCTTTCTCTAATCAATCATTTGTCCATTAAGTCCTGGACCTGTCTCTTGACTTCCTCATTTTCCTGTGGTGTCAACCTGTACGCGGCTTTGTTTGGTAAATTGGCTCCAGGTATAATATCAATGTGATGGCTTATACTCCTGATAGGTGGCAATGAATGAGGTAGTTCGTCCACTACTATATCAGCAAACTCTCCCAGCAACTTCTGGATTTCTTCTGGTAAATCATCTATCCTTGTACTGGTTAAAACAATTTTAGGCTTCCTGACCAAAATAAATTGTGTGTTTTCCTTCTTCTTAACATCCTTAAGAATTTCCTTCCCACTCATGAGAAGTACAGTGTTGCTCACCTCTGTTTTCACTTATTTTTCCTTGATCGGCAGCAACATGTGTGTTCTCCCATTTTTCTCCAGGGTGTACGTGTTCTTTCTCCCATCATGAACTACGTTTCTGTCATATTGCCATGGTCTACCCAGCAATAGATGACAAACATCCATGGAAATGACATCACATAATATTTCATCCTTATATCCTCCTATTTTAAATTCAACTAAACATTGTTTAGTGACATTTACCTGATGTCCTTTTTGTAGCCACGAAACTCTGTATGGGCTTGGATGTACAATAGTCTCTAGCTCCATCTTTTATACCATCTCTGTAGATATGAGATTGTATATGCTACCACTGTCCACGATGACTTTGCATACTCTGTCTTTTGTTTTGCAAGCAGTCTGAAACAAACTGTTTCTTTGGGTTGGGTTCTTTGCCTCCTTTTTTGGCGTTAAGAGAACTTTCCTCATCATCAAGGATCTTCCACCCTCAGCATCTTCTGCCTCAACATTCCTTCGTTGAGATTCGGAAATGTGAGTCTCGCCACCATCTTTCTTCTTATCTGGACACTCATAGGATTTATGTCCGATCTTTCCACAGACAAAGCATTTTAATTCACTGCCTCTGCCTCTTCCTCTTCCTCTAGCTCGAGGAAAAGTATTTATATCTGCATATTGTCTTCCCTGTGAGATTCCCTCTCTCTCAGGTTGAGTTTGAGGTTTATTTCCCTCTTCCTTAGGCTTCTGAGTTCTGTCTTGGGAAATTGTTTTGCCTCTGGCTTGACTTCTGCCTCAGCCTCTTTGACCTTGCTTCCGGCTTAGCTTCTCTTAAGCTTTCAGAGCCATCTGATAAGCATCTTCTACAGTCTGAAGGGTCATCATGCTCATCTCATCTTGAATGTCATATCTCAGACCATTCATGTACCTGGAAACCTTTTCATCATCGCTTTCTCGATGACCTTCCCTAATGTTTATCTTGTAGAATTCTTCAGTGTATTCCGTCACTGACATCAGTTTTTGTCTCAAATTTTACATCCTCCGAAACAGAGTGATTTGGTAATCCTTGTGTATAAATTTTCCTTTCATCTTTTCTACCATTCTATCCCAGCTTTTTATTTTATGCTTTCCCTTGCAACGTCTATCAGCCTGCAATTCATCCCACCATAGTGTTGCATGCCCTTTAAGTCTAGTGACAGCATGTTTGACCTTCTTATCTTCCTCGACATCCTCATAGTTGAAGTACTTATCCAAAGCTCTAATCCAATCTAGAATCTCTTCAACATCTAGGTTTCCCTCACACACTGGAATGTCCATTTTTTCTTGGGCACCTATCCTTGCAACAACCATGAATAGGCGTTCATCTGCAGCATCTTCGACTGCAACTTATTCTCCTTCGTGTCCAGCTTCATTTTCACTTTCATCTTCGATGATATCCCCAGCGTCAATTGTGCGCCTCTGTGTTGTCTCCATGGCATCAAGCCTGGCACGTAATTCGCACATTTCTCTTTCCACCGCTGGATCAAGCATTGGCTTATCTCTTCTTCTTGGCGGCATGGATGAGAAATATTCCCCTGTTCTCTCTGCTACATAAAGAAAAGACTTCGTTCTGTAGCCCTGATACCAAATGGTGTGTATCAGATTACTCTTCTTCCTCATGTTTCCTCTATCTGCAATATACAAACAGAGTCAAGATCTGATACCAAATGGTGCAGACCCCGACCCTGGGGCCAAGATCCACGCAGGATCATTCTAAAATTGTCTTGAGCCAAAGTGGCTCCTTTGATTCCTACTGGAACCTCCAATGAATCCACAAGTCCTTTGTAAAAACTCACCTATGTAACTTGACACCAGGCGCAAGCTTTTCCTTCTCCAAGCAATCACGACCTTGCCTTAGCGCAAGCATATTTCGCAATTCGTGTGTTTGCAAATCGAAGACCCTCAACTTTTCTTCACCAAATGCCGATACCCGAGATGCAATGGGGTATGGCTCCTTCCTTGACAGTGCCATCCACGCGTAATTGTCGGCTAGGGCTAAGTACTAGCGCCTCTCTCACAACTCGTGACCTCGCGAGTTGGAGTGTTGAACTTTGGCACTCTCCCTTTGCAAAACCCCGAGAGGCGATGGTTGACTTCCTTTTCACACTTCTCGCAACTCGCAATCTCACGAGTTGGTGAGTTGAGCCTTTGTGCTCCTCCTTTGTGAAAACCCAAGAGGCGATGGGTCAACTATGGGTTGACTCCTTCAATGTGGCGTGGCGAGTACATGCCACTTGTAACCGCTTACGCCTTTCTCTGGGGATTAGTTGTTCACGCCAGTTGTCAACCTTGCGGTCCCCACTTGATGCATGTGTCACGCATTCACATGAGCCCTCAGCTCTCGGCACCTCGCGATCTCGCACGTTGAAAAGAACCTCTTTCAACCCCCCCGAGTCTTTGATACACGATAGCTCTACAGGGTTCTGATCCAACGGTTCTCCCTTGCCTTGGATCCAATGATTGTTCCTGCTCCTCGAGACTCGAAAGTTCATGCAACCAAAGGATTTGATCTATCCTCCAAACTCATGATATGCGATACCCTGTGAAGATTCATATCTGACGGTTCTCCCATGGCTTGGATCCAATGGTTGGATTTCTTCCTCCCTTCTTGCAAGATCGAGACTTCAAGACTCCAAGAGTTTTGTCTTCCACCTCTAAACTCTCGAACCCCGAGTTCATGAAATGATCTGACGGCCCGAATTGACCACGATCGACAGTCCTCATTGATCCTTGACACCAACATATGGGTTCATCCGGCCCTTATCCACCCTGCAACTCGTCTGGATCCTACGGTCCTCGAGACTTCACAAATTCTCCACTGAGAATACTGACTGCTCGATTCCTTTCTCCGAATCTCTGTAAAACGAACCAATGTTCTTTCCCCGAAACTTAACCTTCTACGCGATGATTTCACTTCCTCGTATCTATTTGGAGTATTTCGATCTCTGTCCTCCTTCGAAGTGTTCAAAGGTGTTATCCCTCCTGAGCTTTAACTTGTAAATCCAGGTCTCTAGAAGGACTCCTGCACGCACTCCTTGCGGCAATCTTTCAAATACTCATGGGTATTTGATCTTTCAACTCTATGCACTTTCTGCAACATCAGTCCTTCAACCTTTCAACATTAGTTGATAAGTTCTAAGGCCTCGACTAGCCCGCGCACACCTTACACGGATTATGTGCTTCACCTACACTTCTACTGGAATGAGAACAACGGTACCCCTCTTGAGCTTTCTAAGGTAAAAATCAGAACCCTTGTCAATGCACACTTTACGAACGTTTCATTGCACTCCTTGTAGGAACTTCTCTCAGGATGAGAAACAATTGAAACTCATTCTCTTTCTCTCTCAGACTTCAAACATTCAACATGATATCATACATTCAACACAGTATTAAAGAAAATGCATAACAAAGAGAATAAAACAACCATAAGCATACCATTCACCATGTATAAACAGAAAACATCATAACACCATGAAATCTGACTCAAAGCTTCATATATTAATTCAAATCTCCTGTACATGGGTTCTTCTTTTCAACTCTCTACTACAGCTCTCTTCTTTTGTGTTGTGCTAATGTTACAATAATACAAGAGTGAGGGTGTCTATATTCGTTTTCCCTCCTACTCTCTAAACTGTCTAATATAACATTCATATCTACCTAATCTTACATTTAACAAACTTAAATGCCTTAATGTTCTACAGATGAGAGCAATCGCTCAAGATCTGTTTACAACCTCCAATATATAAATGCAAAGTACGTCATCTTCCTAACTATTACATTAATGCCTTTTAAGTTCAAAATTCAAAACAGTTCTTATGAAAACGCGTTCTTTTTCTTTCTCCGCGCGTCCAGCTATTTCCTTGGCTTTCGCGTGCTTTGGGCTTTGCACGATGCTCCTGCATCAGTTTTATCATAGACAGTCATGCATCATGTGCATTCTGTGCACAGTGCACAATTAGGGTTGTGTTGGTCCACGCATTCTATGCACATTGCGCGTGCTTCCTTTGGTGAATTTGTGCACTTTGATTTTTGAACCAACTATATAGTTTTATTCCTTTTTGACGGGTTTTGATGTTGTAGGTGTACTATTTTTTGTTGGAATTGATGCCTTTCTTCAACCGTTGTTTGTAATGTTGCGGACAATTTTTTAGTGATAACACATGTTCAAGAGACCGCTTTCGGAAGGCCTAGTTCAAAAAATATTTTTGAAGGAGTGAGTCGTGAATGCAATCTCTAAATTTTTGCGAGTTGCGGACCATGGGTAAATGTGTGGGCCTGTAAATTTGTTTCTCAATGGGAAAATTTGTGAGCGCAAGCCCGATAGCCTTTCAATCTATAGGCTTTGGGGAGAATTGATATGTGTGTAAAGTGCCATCTTAATGGGAGAAGCTCGATGAAGGAATATCAACAATGTTATGGGCTGCAAGGAAATCAATAAGTTGTGCAAGTTATGTTTTCTGATGGAGATTCCCCACAATGGTGTTATCGATGGTATTGTGGGATTGAAAGCTCGAAGGCATATGTCCCATGGTGAAGAGAAGTACATGTCAACCAAGGGTACTGAATAGGTCCACGTAGACACCAATGGACTACTGACGTTAGTAGCAACATATGAACCAAGTACACATGGAGGCCATGTATCCCTGATGGCATCATCACAAGGAAATACCCCCATAAACTTTGAAAGGCCATAACTATCTAGTTAGAGCTCTGGATTGAGAAAATGAATAGTCAAAGGAAAGATAAGGAAGAGAATCATCAATTTGTTCACTCATATTTCAAATATGGGTAGAATATTTCATAAGCAAGTCAAAATAATGCCTTTTGGTGGCTTTCAAGGATTGGAAATGGGGTGTAAATTTTCTAGATTTGTTGTTATGTCTAATCTAACATATTTTATGTTGATAACACTTTGTGCATACTTAAAGTTACAGGAAGATAAGTTCAATATGAACATCAATGAGATATAGGATACACATGAGGATGAAGTCAAGGGACTGAATATCAACTTGGGAGATGTTTAGACTGAATCCAATGGGAATAGAGAAGATAGAACTGAAAGTACCGATTTGGTGGAGAGAATAAAGAGTATGCAAAGAGATGTGTTGAGATACAAAGATGATAATGAGAACTTTATGAAAGCTCAAGAGAAGAAAAATAACATCAACACCAAGTTGTTGTAGAGCTTGGACAATTTACATAAGAAGATGGATAAATAAGATTATTCAAGGAAGACATAATATCATGGATATCATACTAGGAGAGATGAATTTAATAGTGTTGGAAGACATTAAAATCACTCACCGTGACACTCAGTTGCAAGAGAAAGGATAATTCCAAGCCTATCTCATGTTAGACAACATAAGAGGAGGGTTGGAGTGGATGAACTACAAGGGGAGATGAGAAATATCAATCCTCCTACCTTTGATGGTGAACACAAAAAGAATGAAGATACAGAGGCGTGGTTGTTGGGAATGAGGAAGTATTTCCAAATGCATAATTATTCCTCACATGCAGAAACCAAAATTGCATCTTACAAGTTAAAGGGAAAAACATCAATGTGGTGGGACCAACTCATGAAAATCAAGCACATTGATGAGACGAAGTTAATTTGGAGGTAGTTCAGAAACTATTTCCAAAATAAATACTTGTCCCAACGTTATTATTATAGGAATATGAAGGAGTTGTTTGAACTCAAGGTTGGGAACATGACCATGGATGAGTGTGAGATGAGATTTATGGAATTGATGAGGTATGTTGACTTCATCAAGGATGAGAACGTCAAGATACAAAGATTCCTAAGTGGGTTACCCTCAATCTACAGTGATAAGATACAATATGATGATCCCAAGACATTGGAGGAAGTAATAAGAAGAGTCGATTTCCTTTATGACCGTCATAAAGGAGGATCAACTTTTCAGAGATCTTGGGTTGATAAGAAGAAAATAAAGATGGATGAAATAAGGAAAGGGTTTATTCCACCTTTCCTTGGAAACAATCCTCAAATATAGCCTACACAAAATGAGTCCAGGATGTCAGAGACTTTGGTGAAAATACCAAGGCAACAACCCATTAAGTGTTGGGGATGTGAGAGATATAACATGTACATAGATTTCCCTCACAAAGGAGAAAGGAGGACTATGCACAACATTCAAAAGGTTTATACAATTGAAGATATGAGAAAAATCATGCCAAGGATGTATGCATCCTTGGGAAACAAACAAGCTAAATTTAATTCTCATATGATTGAAGTTGAAGGTAAGATAAATCATCAAAATGTATCCATTTTAATTAATTCAGGATCTATCCATATCTATATTGATCCTAACTTGGTTGAAATATTTCACTTGCAAAGAATAAATCATGGGAAATCTTGGTTAGTTCATCTAGCTACATGAGCTAAAAGAAGAATCAATGAATTGGTCAAGGATTGTCCATTGAACATGAATGGACTATGCAAAAAAGCATAGTTAAAAATCATTCTATTAGGATATTATGATTTCCTAATTAGTATGGATTGGTTGCAAAAGAATAATGTTGTCCTAGACTATTATAACAAGGCATTCACTTCTCTTGATGAAGAAGGAAACTCGAGATCAGTTCAGGGAATCCCAAGAGCAGTGACAATCAGAGAAATTTCATCTAAGCAATTGAAAAGAAATGTTAAGAAGGGATGCCAAATCTATGTGTTTCACATGGAGAAGGTAGCAAAGGATAAGGTGCCTAGTCTAGAATAATTGTCATTCTTGGGAGAATTTGAAGATGTTTTTGGAGAAATACAAGGGTTGCCACCTAAGAGGGATATAGATTTATCCAATTAAATCAATGCCTAGAAAATCTCTAATGTTGAAAACACCTTAACAGGATGACTACAACAGAGATTAAGGAATTGCAAATGTAGCTTGATAATATTTTAAAGGAGTACATACGCCTAAGTGTTTCACCTTGGGGTGTCCCGATATTATTCGTAACCTTATATGATGGAACCTTACAACTTTGCATTGATTTTGGGAAACTAAATAAGGTGACTGTGAAGAACAAGTATATTTTTCCAAGGATAGATGATCTTTTTGATTAACTGAAAGATGCCAAGGTGTTCTTCAAGATTGACCTCGGGTCAAGCTACCATAAGGTAAGGATCAAAGAAGAAGATATTAGCAATATTATCTTTAGAATAAGGTATGGCTATTATGAATTTTTAGTGGTGTCATTTGGGTTGTCAAATGAACCACTTGTATTCATGTGTTTGATGAATGGCATTTTTAGAAAATAGTTGGATAATTTTGTCATTGTTTTTTTGGATGACATAATTATTTACTCTAATTTTGAAGAAGAACATGAGAAACACTTCAGGATGGTGCTATAGGTGTTAAGGGATCATAATATTTATGCAAAGCTGAGTAAATACTTATTTTATCAGAAGTAGATCCATTATTTGGGTCACATTATTTTAGAAGAAGGTATAACAGTGGACCCAGATAATATTAAGGAAATCATAGAGTGGCCAGCACGAAGGAATGGCATAGAAGTCGGGTCATTCATGGGACTTGCAAGATACCAGAATAGATTTATAAAAGGGTTTTCAAAGATTGCACATCCTATAACTTATTTTTAGAATAAGGGTATGAAGTTCGAATAGACTTGGGAATGTGAAGATGGTTTTCTTCATTTGAAAGAATCACTGACAAGTGTACTAGTATTAAAGTTTTTTTTATCCAAATGAATACTTTTGTTGTGTGCACTAATGCTTGTAAACTAGGAACGAGTGTTGTCCTTACCCAAAATGGCCATGGTGTTTGATTTGAGTCCTAAAAAACTCAAGGGGAATTAAAGGAACTATGCCATACATGATTTAGACTTGGAATTCATCATTCATGCATTAAAAATGTGGAGGCAATACCTTGTGGGTAGGAAATTAAACCAAGGAAAGACCACAATGGTATGAAGTATTTTTTTGAGAATCAATAAATGCCCGACATGTAAGATGATTGGAGTTCCTTAGTGAGTATGACTTTGATATAAAGCATATCAAAGGAAAGGAGAACAGATTGGTTGGTGAGTCGAGTTATGTTGGGCCATAGTGCCTTGTATGTATAAATGTTTGGGTTGGGGTGCATGTGAGATATGAGGCTAGTGATGTTGTATGTTCTGGTTGGTGAGCCAAGATTTGTCTTTTGTAATCACACTTCCATAATTAATAAAATGCATCATTGTTCCAGACCTCACGATGAAAACCGTATGGGGGGATATGACTCCACGAGAGGGAAAGGGGGATAAGGGAATTATGAGAAAGTATTAAGCTAGGGGGATAAGCCAAGGAATATAATAAAATATTCATAAAAATTCCAAGCCTAAAGTTTATGTCATTCTTTTGTTTATCCTAAGTCCTTGGATGTGGGACGAGTTCCAAAGTGGGAGAAAGTGGTTACACTTATGCCACTTGTCATTTTTTTTACATGAATACTTAAGCCTTAGGATTAGGGTGTTTTAGGATACTTATTCATTGAGGGAAACAATTGTTGGTCTAGGAGGGGGATCATGTTCCTTGTTGGTGAGATAACTGTAGAAAAGAGTGGAGTTATAACCCTATAAATCCTTGGTGGTTTGGGTGTGAAGAAGTAGTTTGTCAATCATGTAACCTTTTAAATCCTTAGTGGTTTGGGTTTGAACAAGCAGTTATCCAGGCTTGTGGAGCATTCTCCTTGAGTGGGAGAATTACTAGGAATAGGTTTCTTTATGCATTGGCTTAGTGGTTGCTTGTAAACTCCCTGAGAGAAGTTGTGTGTTCCAAGTGCCACGGAGCTTTGAGACTTCCTTCTCATCCTATTTTTTAATCCCTGGAAGGGAAGTGGTATAATTGGAGGACTGTGGAGTAGTTAACGGGTACACTTCCTTGGGTGGGGTAGGCTGAGGGGAATGAGAGGTTGTGAGGGGGAACTATTGTTGGATTTGGTGCCATTGGTCTTGCCTTGATATTTGTGTTGTTATACCTTAGTTGGGATTGGTGAGGGTGTATTTTCCTTGATGGAGTCATAGCCCTCACTCAAGGGTGACCCGTTGTTGAAAGTGATGAACAACAATGTCTACGACTAGTAGGAATGTTAGAGGTCTACAACTAGTTTGTGCTTATTTTAACTATATGTGTCATGTATTGAATGCTTAATTGCTAGAATAATATGTTATATTCCATTGTGTTTAATGATTTAGTTTGTATCTTGCATTGATGAATGTTTGACATATTTTATTAATCTTGCACATGAATTATGAATGGTTTGTTTTCTTGTTGGACCACACAACTATATTGTATGCAGGGAATATTGTATAATGGTATTTACAGATCCTGATGGGATTGGTTGAGTAAGCTATCAGAGAAGAATTTTGAGGTAGAGTGCCTCATATCGGTGGTTGAGAATGCTACATTGTTGTATCAAAGATGAACTTGAGGTAATGAGACTCATCTCGGTGGTTGGGTATGTTACATAGTGGATAATAATGACCTATGAGTGTAGGTCACCATTACCTATGAGACAGGTCACCACCAAATAACTCCCAAAAACATCTTCACGTGCACATGTGCAATATTAAAAAATTCTAGTGAGGCCATGTTACATGTATAAGTGCCCCACAAATGATATTATAATGATCATAATTATGACACTACGTACAAAATTACATCAAACCACTAGACAACATTAAAACACATCCTAAAATTCCCCCATAATGTTGACTAGAGGAATGAGCACTTGAGTCAATGAAGGACTTGTGTTACATAAGAATAATAGGCCAATAAAGTGGGATATGTGAGATATCACTAGTATACATATGCCTCATTGTGTGTACAAATGTCTTAGAATGATGTTCTCATAGTCATCATAGTGATAGGTGATAGAATGGTAAATGTGGCCATTAGACAATCATTACATCATGAGTTGTAATGAACGCATTTGGAAGATGGAATTACATTACATTCCCCCTTAATGACAACTTCAAAGATCCTGGATAAGTGACAAAGATAGCTTCAACAAAGATAGCTTCAAACTTTGTTGTTGTTAAGGATAAGTTGCTAAGTGGAACAATGTACGAAACCATCAATAAGTTACAACCATATCCTTAGTAAGGTGCAAGGAGAAGACACCTTTTATTGTTAAGAACCAATGCATAAATATGGCTAATGAAAACATTAATATGCTCATGATGAAGTGCCAAGGATCTCAAGTTAGATTAGTAATTTGCAAAACCAATCTATCCCCAAACTCTTCAAACACACCACTTACGAACAAGTGAAGAAAACAAAGAGCTAACTACAAGAAAGAACCTCTAAGAGCAAAGACATGAATCATTATGGAAACTCCACTATGTGTCAAATAAAAATCTCTCCAAGTAGACATGAATGATAGCATAAGATGAATTTGAATGCAACAAGTTGAAAGTGTCAACAATCAAGTGGAGTGCTTCAATCAAGAACTTGAACACGATCGTATTGTTGGAGATTTGCAACTTCAGGCAGTCATTCTTCACAAGAAAGTACAAGAAGACCTGTCTACACCATTACATAAGACCTAGGAAGAATTTGAAGACCCAAGAAGAGAAGTTGGCCCCTCGGAAAAATAATAAAGTAATTGAAGACCCAGAAATAATAAGTCGGCCCCAGACTAGCACCCAGATTAGTATAAATACGGGACTGGATCATTTCATTTGGATAGGCGGAAAATTCTCCTTTCTGCAGTGTGCACAAGGAAGTTGCAGTTGCATTTATGTTATTTGTCTATATCTTGGTTATGGTCATCTTGGAGAGTGCACCCCACTTGGAGAAGCTCTTGCTTGGTTATTTTGGGTCATCTTATTGAGGCTCTAGGTCTTTGAGACACTAGCCTTGGGGAGGATCTTGTTTGTATGGTATTTTGGCTATTGATGGTGATGTACTAGTAATATGTTGCACTGAATTATTCTATAGAAAGGTTGTTGGGTTTTATCCCAAGGTTGGGTTTCCCAGGGTAAACTCTTGTTTTTTTTTGTTGTGTTCTTGTGTTTAATGTGCATGATTAATATTTCTAGATCTTGTTATTTTCGTTGCAATACTATAGTTGATATTTTCAATGTATAGTTATTCTATGACAACTATTGTATGAAAGTGAATGTTGTTATGAAATCATAAGGCGATAACTATCAGATCTAAGAATCATAAAACATCAACATGGTTTCAGAGTTGGTTGAAATATTGCCACTGCAAAGTTTCTATTTGTTGTTGCACATGAAATTTGTCGTTGCACAGTTATGAACTTTTCAATCGCATTGAGAAATTTATTAGAGGACGATGAGATTAATTTTTTCATATATTAACTCGCCCTAGCCTAGCACACCTCTTAGTGGTCTCATATTACAACTTGGTGAAAGTTGAAATTTCTCATTATAGTTGCAGTTACAATTGTTGTTGCTAGTTACAGTTACAGTTGCAGTTGTGAGTTACAATTGTAGTTGTAGTTTTAGTTACAGTTGTAGTTTCCAATCGCCAGTTATAGTTTCCAATCGCCGGTTGCAGTTTCCAGTCGTTATTTGCAGTTGTAGTTTCCAGTTGCACAAACCTTGAGATTAGAAGACAAGTTGGATGGTGCTACAAATTTAAGAGGTATGCACTTGTATATAAGTTATATCATTAGGGCGTTTGTAGGAAATTCACACTTGGAAAAAGGACATTTTTTTCAAGCAGTAATTGTAGATCCAAAAGGATCATAGATCTAGTGCACTCAAAGGAAGCTCAAGAGTTGGGACAACAACAACAAGGTTCTAGGTTTTCATATCAGGTTTGATATTTTATATCGTCGCATCTTAAGTAAATGTTGTAACCGGGACAAAAGTATTTAGAGTTCTATTATTGTCAAGTAATTTTTCTATCAAATGTATTGAATATCGTTGGTACTATGATCATTATGTAAATGCTCATTGTTTAGTACTAATCATGCACTTATTTGCAATATATAATTGATCTCCTATAGGAGATTGTCTTGGTTGTTTTCTTTGTCCCATGAAGGTTACCTTGTAACTTCCATGGAGTTTACCATGGAGATGTTCTTTTTTTTTTCTGGCTAGGTTACCACAAAGGAATGACTAGTAGAAACACTAGAGACGTGGTGTTCTTGTTCTTTGTTTCTAATTCTTGTTCTTGTTCCAGACAGGTCATGGGCAATAACTCTGAGAAAGAGTTATAGTGATGATTATTCCTATTCCTATTTTTTGTTGTTCTTTTTTATATTTCCTATTCATAAGAATATTATTCCTTTATGTTATTTTTCCTTGTTATTGTTCTTGTTCCGGGCAGATCACATGTGGTATCTCTGAGAGGGATCTATAGTGACGGTTGCAGGAGGAAACTGATTATATGGTCTCTAGTTTGAGACATGGAGCAAACTATCCAGACATAGATTTGTGTACATGACCGTATACATCCATGTACCAAAGGTGAAGAGGACGAAGTTAGAACCTTCTCGAAAGAAGGGTAGTTTTGTGGTATACATAGTGTTTCACATGGACATTGATTTTGAAGAGTAGAAGGATCCAAATATGACCATATAGATCCCTCTATTCCAGTTGTTCACTCTTCAAATCATCAGGAAGAGTCAGTATACATCTAGTGATAGTTGCAAGAGGAAACCGATTATATGGTCTCTAGTTTGAGACATGGAGCAGACTATCTAGACATAGATTTGTGTACATGACCGTATACATCCATGTACCAAAGGTGAAGAGGACGAAGTTAGAACCTTCTTGAAAGAAGGTTAGTTTTGTGGTATACATAGTGTTTCACATGGACATTGATTTTGAAGAGTAGAAGGCTCCAAAGATGACCATATAGATCCCTCTATTCCAGTTGTTCACTCTTCAAATCATCAAGAAGAGTCAGTAGAGCCATTCGGGTCAGTGAATCTACCTAGATATGTTGTAGTTACCATGAAGAGGCCATCGTGGTTTTGTGATACCTTGTCGGATTTAGTATGGCATGTAGCTCCCCGTGATACTTTGAGGGAGAGAAAACTACCTCATAGATTCTCGAGTTACATGGATTCACATCATTGATTCCAAAATTTCTAGTTATGAGGAGAAGAATGTGGCTCCACCAGTGGTGAGGTAGGTTCCCCCACCAAGTACCATCTCAGAGGGAGCCATAGTTGAGAGGGAGTCAACCCTTAGGATCTAGTAGGAAGGAGAAACATCCCAGGACATTTCATTGGAGATCATATTGTTAGCACTAGAAGTTACCCTTAGACTACTATAAGGATAAGCCCAGTACGCATTAGAATATGAATAATTAAATCAGTTTTATGTTTCATTGAATCAACAAAACTCTACAAGAAAGGAGAGGGCAACAAATTAATTGCATATCAGTGATATTTCATCATCGGGCATGGAGTCGGAACCTCTCTACAGATTGAAGGAAATCAAGTTGCATAGAAACAGAAAGTTTTATATGACGATGGATAAAAGAGTGAAGAATATGAAGAAAAAAAATGAGAACATCCATCAAGAAGGAATCATCTCTACAAAACGAATGCAAGATACTTGAATTAAAACAATCATTAACAAGCAGGATGCAACAAATCCTATGTTGCTCATGGATTTAGTAATTATCGGAAGCCTTTGATCTTCAAAATATGCATTATATTCAAGAAAGATGAAAGACTAGAATGGAAAACAAAGAATACAAAATATGATAAACAACTCTTATGAATCTTCCATGGCAAAAAAAATTACATCACAGGCCCTCGGGCTTACAAATAAGCATATATAGGAAAACTGCCCCTCAAGCTCTCTTGAGCCTCTCTTGGATCATGGACTGAACCCTTTTCTCTTGTTAGCTTTACAATATATACGATGTCATTACAAATCCTCGATTCCTCCCCCAACGAATTTGAATCCTTATGTTTTACCAAAAATAGCAATTGTTACATAATTATAGGATCCGAAAAAAAAAATATATATATATATATATATAATTCTAGATCCTATTTTTTAGGATTTTGTTTTTGACCAACTAAAAATGTGTTAACTGAAGAGAAAATCATGGGATTTGAAAGAAAAATATTCAAACTTTATCATCCAACTCAATTTGGGGTCGTTCTTGCCACGTTGGATCTCTACCAAGTCGAATTCTAGAAATATGTCCAATTTCGCAATGCACTTTCGCTGCAAAACTTCTATAGTTGATGTTTTTAAATTTTTTCTCAAATGGTAAATTGGGTCGAGCTGATTTTTTTTCAGCAATTAAATAACATTATAATGCTTCTCCACAAAAATTTGAGCAAAACCTACATCATTATTTAGAAAATATGTTGAAAATACAATTTCACGGCCTACTAGTTCGTTGCAAAAGTGTTGCTATAGGAAATTTTGCAGTGTATTGTATTTCACTGTGAAATATTTGTTCTTGATTGTCTTCCTTTAAAACTTGATTTTACTCATGTACAATATTTATGATGGTGTTATATTAGATCGTTCCATACTTGCTCCATATCCAAAAAACCAATTTGAGTGGAGAATTTCAAAACCCTTTACTTGTTAGTTTCAAAATTTGAGCAAACCAAAAATAATACCTCCCTTAACCATTTCTAAATCACTTATTTGTTGTTTCTCGGATGACATGACTGCTAGTAAAAATTAAAAAATATATAATGGAGGGCTTCAGAAGCAAACAAACTTTTGGCAATGCAGTTTTGCAGTGCCCAGGAATTTCACAACGAACAAGGTTTTACAGTTTGAAATCTGCAAATCACACAAGACACGACCAAAACTCTACTCCTCATAATTATCTTGTGCAGGTTCCATGGTGTTGAATCAACCAACAATTTGAAATCAGGAAATTTTGCAGTACTTTCGTTGCAATATCTTTGTTTCAACACTTTTGCAGCGATGTGACAGAAGTGATGTGATGCTGTGAAATATTAGGAGTTTTTGCAACGACCTTTGAAATTGATTGGATACGAGTCATAAAGTTACCAACTTGATTTAAAATCTTAGGGAATATTATATTTGTAACATAACAAGACCCCTAGGCTTATTAAAACATGATATAATGACCTTAGACTTATCTTATTGAAGCGACTAAAAGACTTTATACATGAGACTAAATTGACCATGTGACTTCAACTAAACCCAAACAAAAGTAAAAAATGAGGTGGAATTGACCCCATTTCATTTCATGTGCTAACATTTGGCTTCTTCTGGGGGTGGAGACCTCCCTGTGAGGCTCCAAGAACCCCTGGAGTTTTAGTGCCTCATCCTCTGAAAATGTTTAAATTTTTTGGCTTTTCAAGCTTCTTCAAGTGATTTTTGATAAGATCATGATTCTTCATATCTATTGCACATTCACTATAAGGACTAAAAATATGGTCCATTGGGCCTATGAATTTTTTTCATCTCATTCCAAACCTTTGCAATTGTTTATTCAAGAACTAAAAACATTGTTGAATGCACACTAAAACCAAAACTGAATATTGAAAAGATGCTCAGGATATGAGCTTATTCATCACACCTCCCTACTGTACTGAACAATAAGCTGCTCAATCAAGTGAAGTAAAAAATTCATTGCAACCATGCAATCATTTTTTTCACTGGTTGAACTTCTTGCATGTCTTGGTTCACGGATAAAAAGAAAACCCCACTTAATGGAAATTCATCTAAAAACTTGAAAACAAATTCAATATTGATAGAATATGAAAAATTAGGCCCTCTTACTGACTCCAGAGATTCTATAAAAGGATATTAATAAGGATTCACATTGATTTCATTTTTTATCATCCCACCCACTACTCTCTTGTTTTCATGAAAACCCAACTAATGGTTGTCATAAAGAGGTTGAAAATTTTCATAAAAATGTTGCAATGAAACAACCTTTTGCAAAAATAACATGATTGGTTGTGACACTAATTCATGATCACCTTCATTTTCAGACTCACATCTTATCAGAGGCT
>SNQJ01S0150854.1:0-23177 GCA_010110895.2 Picea sitchensis
TGTAATTATACCTCCTAGTCTCCTATATATACCAAGGAGACATTTTCATTTTGAATCATATTATACTTGAACATTTAAGTGGGGTAAAAGGAGGTTGCCCCCTCGAAGAGGCTTATTATCTGAAATTATCTCTTTTTCAAGGCATTGAGTACTTTTCCTGAGGTTTTTCTATGCTTTATTGATGTTTGGTTCTTAACAATATATTACCTGTTGTTTTTCTCATTTCCAACATCTCTCACTCACTTTGTTCTATCCCTGTTAAAAGCCCCGGTCGTCGAAGTACATATGAATTCGCACGGTTCGACATTAACTCCAAATCAATGATCTATTTCTTTCCTAAGTCCTTTTAACAACTTAACATTGAAATTTAGATGAAAACTTATTATTTTATAAATATAGATTGATTTAACTCCAAATCAATGATCAATTTCTTTCCTAGATCCTTTTAACAATGGACATCAAATTATGATGTAAAAATATTTCACTTCTCCCGTGCAATTATTTCAATTTCAATGATATCAATCCAACAAAGGCCATATTTACATGTAAATAAAGAAGTGTTGTTGTAACAGAAAAATTACATGTGTCTTTCGTGAAGAGGAAAACAGGAGGGCCAAACACCTGGCCTCTCAGACTATGTGGAAGAAAGAACAAACAGTTTTCATCTCCTACCATGGCATCAGCTCCATGCACTTGAAGTTGTTACAAGTAAAGGGAGGTAAGAAAAAGATATTCAGTCTCTACATTTACCCTGCTCCTCCAAGTCAAGTGCCTTAAGGAAAATCAGAGTGCACACAAAATGAAGTAGAAATTGTTGCACATACCACAAATATTTCTCTTTCGAACTCTGAGGACAGACTCTCAATGGAAATATCATCTCCAAACGCAGCAGCACGACCTTCTCTGTTTTCATCAACTGTCATGAGACCCTCTTGTGTGTACTGCAGGGTGATGTTGTCATATTCGTCATCCGAGTTCCCAGTGACAAACATGTATTTGGCCCAGCTAGCACCATCTCTTACAGCAATGCACTTTTCCTTGTAAACAGCTTCTGCAGTTTCTTCTCTAAACAAAAATACAAAAGGCATGTACTACAGAGTTAGCATCATCCAAGTTCCAAACCACCCAAATAATTTAACTAATCCAAACTAACTGTAATCATATATAACATTACTGCATAAAATAATTACAACCCAGCTACATCAAGTAAGCCCTGCACCATCAAATGATTTGGCACCTCTGAGTTAATTTCCTACAACTGGTAGATAAAATCATTGTGGGCAACAAAAAGTACGAGATAGAAAACAAAACAAAATAGGGATTTGTCATTGCAATCTAATTAAATCAATCTTTTTTTTATTGCAATCTCATATTACTAGAAAGAGTCACTGAAGTTGAGCCTGCATGGCAAAGGTTCCAACCACTGGATCGCGTGCAACCATTATGGAAGATTGAAAATTCAATCATATATTTAAAGAATCTACGCACATGAAACCTATTTTTGAATAATCAAATAGAAAAATATATTAAAAAAATATAAAAATAAATTGACAACATGGGGACGAGCGACCTAAATGTGCAGTTTTTCATGACAAGTGGTTCCATGCATCAAAGGTGTTGGTCTTGAGATCCTAATTTCCATGGTTCTGCAACATCACAAGAAGGGATGGTTTTTAGGAATAGCCAAATTGGTAAGAGGAAAATAAATTAAAAAAATTGGAATGTTGACACTTGGTTTGTTAAACAATCGATGAGTGGAAGCACAAGTGCCATATGTATATGGATCACCTGATACATGAACTCACAATAAGACAGAGCCAAGGAAATAAAGTGGCAATACGGAGTAGCAACCCCTGTGGCAATATGGAGTAGCAAAACCTTCATTGGACTCACTAACAATGTCGCAACTGAAAGGGGAGTAGGAGGAAGGGGCATAGTTATCCTGACCATCATCGGGACGAAGCTCGAACCATAAAACTTGGATGATCACTGTGACACAAAAAGAAGCTTTCAGAAAAGCCGAAGAAGAGAAAAAGGACTCTGCACAACCGATACACAACACCGGTTTACCTGATCCATCTATTTCTCTAGTTAAAGCTCTGTCATTGTTGGTTCTGCATGTTTATGCTTCAGACAGTCAATCAGGTATATGGAGTCAATGATTCCATTCGGCCATATCTACGTTTTTCCCCAGCCATGAGATTCCAGAGGGTAGTTAGAATGGCACAAGGTTGAGTCCAGGAAGTGAGCTTCTAACATATGGATCAAGTGAGACCTGTACCTGAATGACCTGGTACCCCACTACTGACTTCTTTATGGTCTTCCTAACTAACCCATCAGATAGGGTATACTCCAGCTGAGCCCTTTGACCTTGGTGCTCCCACCTATCCTCCAATGTCAGGACGTGGTTGCATACATATTAAAATAGGTTTGTGTCTGTAGACACTCCCCACAGCCTGCTTGCACTTAGGATTTTTTCGCTGATAGCCTCGGCAGTTGAGAAGGATTTTATCCCATACATTTTTTTGTGTGTAGGGTTTTGAACAACTTTGAATAGAGTACGGGATCAACCAGCATGGTTGTTAGATATTACTGCTTGAGGAACGAAGTACCTGCAAATCAGAGATTTATAGCTTGAGGTACGAACACTTGCTCGACGAGCAATTTCACTGGTAAGCACAAAGAACCTTGAAATTTACTGTATGTTCATTGAATGGTTAATGAAGCATGCGGCACATTAGGGCAATTCCATCTTTTTGTATTTCCCATCGTGTTCCTCAAGAATCAATCCTCCCAACCCTTGAAAGTTTACCAGCAAATGGTAGGTAGGCCCTTATGCGGCAGATTGGTATCGATAGGCGCCGACAGTTGTGATGACCAAACTCTTCCTCCATCTTTCCTCTGAAATATGCTTTTTTTTGTTTTAGTTGCACTCTGTTTCTATATTGCTGTAGATTTACCTTCCAATACCTTGATGTAGCATCACTCTTGTTACCTTGATGTAGCTTCAACAGTACACAGTCGTCTACTTACTTAGAGAGTCAGGGGATCGAGGCCTACTCCACCTCCTAGGACCGACATGGTTTCCCTATACGAGGTGGATATAGGCACTTTTACCTATCGTATTTATTTTCTTCTTTGTCAGATAGACGGGTCGAACTTGTGTCAGCTTTCTTTATTAGAACCGGTTTCATAAATAAAGGGCGACCGATAGAGTGAACCCGCTGGAGAATATTTCTATGTCACCTACTATATCTGATCTTGGTTGGCCTTTCACCTTCCAATCAATAAATCAATGGGCTTGGCTTGGGATTCTCCCTTGAGCAACGCCAATTTAATTTGATGGACCAGCAACAATTTAAGTTCCAGATACGGATGCATAGGTATAGATAGCAGGGGTATAGGCTATAGATAGAGCTTAGCAAGTTCAACCCCTTCCATAGTGCCTGGAAGGAATGAGCAAGCCATGTTACTGCATGCATGCAGGTGGTGGAGACAGTGGTGTTAGATATTGAAATTTGGGAGGAAGATCAGGCACTCGTCATATTCGTCATACATTTTTGGGTGCATTGAAAACTTAGAACTAAGGTTAAAACTTAGAACAAATAAATTGCATGCAAATCATCATACAAATCATAAGTTCCAAATCATAAGTTAAAATCAAGGATGGGGATTGTATTTTTACATTGGGAGGAGTGAAGCCTCCAATAATACTTTCATTGTTAGTGCAAATAGGATCATAGATAAATATTTTTTATTAAAATATTTAGTATGAAAAATTACAATCCCATGTTACAAAGTTATGGATATACCAAATGTATTAAAAGTCAACATCAAACTAATTGATGATCGACACTGTATCGAAACCTAAAATTCCTTCTTGCCTTCGACAGGGACTAATAAATCTTGACATATTGAACTTCCAAATAGGAGTATGCCCTCAACCATATTATATTAAATTTGACTAAATTATTCATATGAAGGCCTATTCAAATAGATGTAGAGTGCCAAGGGGGTTTTGAAGATTATAGGACAATGGTTTCTTCTTTAAGAAACTACTTTCATCTAGATGATCACAACAATAAATAATTTAGAATAAGATAATATAATTCCAAGAGCAGAAACACACTTCTCATTTTTAATATCATTTATTCATTTTCCTGAGTGTTGAGCATTCAAATAGTCAACACTTCCTTAGAATGTGAGGAAAAACAAACTTTGGGCATTTTTAATATCGTTTATTCATCTTCTTGAGGGTTGAACATTCAAATGGTCAACACTTCCTTGTTCCCTTTTTTCAATAAATTTTCTAATATGATTCATCTCATGGAAATGATATATTTCCAACACTTGCAATTCAACTAATATTGTAAGAATAAATAATATTGTAAGAATAAATAATTTAATTTGTATTTGAAAGTGATCCTCTGCATGAGGGTATTTGGCTTGTTAATATAAGGTGAGTTTGGTTTTGACCCACTTAGAATTTTATGCTCTTAGGTATCTCATTTTCTTTTCAAGCCCTCGGCCCTCCCCAAGGGGTTTTGGAATTGTTTCTTAACAAAGTTAAACTAAAATTGGCCAAAATAGTACAAACCTTTTTCATTGGCATTGTTTGTTAACAAAGTTACACTAAAATTGGCCAAAATATTACAAACCTTTTTCATTAACTTCACCGTGACAAATTTGCACCAAGGTGTTTGCAAACTCATGTACACAATTCCTCTTTTTGGAGTCCTTCAATAATTTCAGTTGACTTGGCATGTATTAGAAACTAGGCATATGGTATGGTGATTATCATAACATTGATAAGAAAATATAGTTGAAGCGTTTTTTATTGACCGATCTTTGTTGTTGTATTTTATGGCTTGTGACCGATCTTTGTTGTTGTATTTTATGGCTTGTGGTGTTTCTTGAAAAGTATTATATGTTTGTGGTTTTGATGTATTGTGTGTGATTGTGATGAATAATTATAGATAAATTGTAAATCCATAGGCTATTAATATAACAATGTGTTGATAGTGTTCACCAATACCAACTTGAATTCACTATTTACTAAGAGGAGTTTTAGGCAACTCATAATTGCATAGAATAGATCTCCTCTACATTTTGGTAGCTTAGGTGTTTAGAACACCATAAATGAATATCCATATAGTAGAATGGTTGTATAAGAAAATAAAATAGTTAGGCATCTGATTGGGGAAAGGATGTTTCACAAGTGTATATATGGATCTTGAGAAGCACAATGAATCATAATATTCAACACCAAATAGTATTCCATTTGTGTAGGTGGTGATTGTTTAATATTGGCACCACCCACCTTCTCATTACTCCATTAGACATGTTGAAAGTAAACATGTCGGTTAATCTTGCTAAATACATGAACATTCAATTTGGGTTTGGTGTTATATTGAGGGAATAAGGTCTAGATGACCTATGTAAAGGATGGGGAGGGAAGAGTTTTGGCTATGGTGTCCAAGGTGGTTGTAGGTTTGTCTTGCATGAGTACTTCAAGAAATTTCACTATGTTCCCAAATAAGTTCAAGCATAAAAAATATTTGACCTACCTTACATAGTACAAGCATATAAGAGTTCTTATGAACTTGATTTAAATGTTGTTGTAGCTTCTCATTTCTAGAATTAATACACATTTTCTCAAAACTTCCATGAAAGAAAGAAGAATATGAGAAAACAAGTTATAAGGAATGTTGACCTCAAGAATTGAAAATTCGATCTTTTTTCAATTTATCATTTAATCAATAGGATCTTTTCCCCCAAATAATTTACAAATGTTGGGATTAATAGTGCCCCATTGACTCAGTAGTAGGAAGGAGGTGGTTGGGTAGGTACACTATATTTTCGTATTTATGCGTCAGAAACCGACAACTAAAATTGAGGCATATAAGTGTCTCATTTCCTCAAAGTGATAAAGAGGGACTCATGTACACCACAATGTTTCCCAAGATTTGAAGAGGAAGATGTTTTTTAGGAAAGGTGTCCACTTTTCATAGGATTTGTAGGGTAAAATGTTTTTTTCATGAATATAGTGGAGTTTTGTTAACCATACACAATGTAATGTACCCAGCCTCCAAGCTGAGTCTTGTCACTACAAAAATGACTTATCCCGCTAAATACAAATTTAAAAAAATGCCCCATATGCATGAAAAAAAACAAGGGGCAGCAAGCCCATAAAAATTACAACAACAACATATTGATTTACACATGCATCTAACAACATACATAAAGACATGAATGCATTCGATAAGCACACAACAAACACACAACATTCAAATATTTATTTACACAACAAAATAATCATAATAAAACAATAGAACACTTATATGTTTATAAAATGTAACCAACTAGTTGCATATGAAAGATGAACCTCCCAACCATAGGCATTGTTGTTCATTTTCTCTCAACAACAGGCCACCCTCGAGTTGAGGCGATCAGTCCACTCTCCACATTCCACACTCAGTAACCCAAACCCATATTATACTCCTACAACAGTTCCAAACCACCAACTCTCTCTTCCCCACAACCTACAAAACCCAAGGAATGTACTCCCTTCATTTCTCACAGTCCCTCAGGTTGTATCATTCCTTTATCAGGGCTTCCAGTGCACTTGGTTGGCTAAGAAAATCTCAACTAGGGACTCTAGGAATTCTTGGTTGCTTCAGGAGTTCTCACAACAACCTTCACAAGGCTCTTGATCCATTTCCACAACAAGAAATCTCATTGTAGGATTACAGACCATTTTTCTAGGCACACAGGCCACATTTCCAACATAAAACACAGCCAAACAATGGTTTCCTCCAAGCACAACATGGATAGTTCTCTTCCCAACACTCAACTCCTCTCTTGCTGCCCCAAAAATTGCATGTAAAAACTGTCCACTTTTTTGCATATGAAATTCCTTCTCTTTCCCTTGCTTTCTTGACTCACACTCTTTTGAAGGATGATTGTACTTCATCCCCATGCTCCCCAATAACTATGGGATGTGACTTCTCACACCCACCCTCTTACATGAGTTTAATGATTGTCTTTGGGACACATGGGATCCATCTTGTTGACCAATATCTTATCGCGTCCATTCATAAAGGGGGTGTTTTAATTGTGAAAAATAGAGTCAATATATTGTAAGTATAGGGAGGGGGGGGGGGGNGTATCGAGGTGTTTAGGGGTATTGGGGAATACAAAAAGAGGTGTCTAGTAAAAATAGGGTTTCTTTTTATTGGAAATACGTATTTGGAGGGGTGTTCAAAAAAAAAAAAAAATTAGGTATTTATCAATATCTAGTGAAATTAGGGGTATTCTTTAATATCTCACGAACGTAGGCATTATGTCACAATTTCATTGAGTGAAGACCTCATTCTTTGGGAACACTCAACAACAAATAGAAGTTTATACACAATGATAATAATTTTAGGAAACGTGGGGTAGATTAATGCCCATGAATATTCCCCCTTAGACCCCTCTCTCTTGTGGAATCATAGCCCCCCATCGTCTTTATTCTTGTTGTATCGTAGCCAACGATTATTATTATTTTAATCATTTAAATTTTCATAATATACAATTTGGCCCTGGGCCATATTAATCAATATGGTCTCAACAACCTAATTCACATTTATACAATTACATCACAATTTGTGGGGACTAAAACTGGGGATGTTACATTCCCCTCCCCCTTGTTTTTGCATTGTCCTTTGTGCACAATACCATAAGGTGTACATACAATTACAATGTTAGGCTGCCCGACCTTTAATCAATATGTAGGCTCTCCAACCTAATATCACACATGCATTCCAACCTAAATATAAATACATAGGCACTCTGGTCCCAAAAACTACAAATACATAGACACTCTAGCCCCAAAACATAGATACATAGGAACTCCGACCCCAAACCAAATATACATAAACTATTGGCATTCTCCTACAACTATCTCGATTTACATCATCTCTCTTCCTCTTGACCTTCCCAACCCAAGGAATGTACCCCCTTCATTGATCTCAGTCCATCGGGTTGTACCATTCATTTATTAGGGTTGACCCAAGGAATGTGCCCCCTTCACTGCCCTCAGTCCACAGGATACACCATTCATTTATTAGGGTCTCTATGGCACAGGTAACTAGGAATATCACTATTGGGATCTCAAGGGACTCACTGCTAGGAAAACTACTAGTATCAATAATCAGGAGAAACCTTGTTGTTGTAGTGAAAATCACACAAGAGTTCACTCTTCATGCCTAACAACCTAGTTATTCAATAGTGCAAATCCCTCACTTTTATAGCCTTAATTCCAACCCTATAGGCTAGAAGGGAATCCATAAGAGGATATAAGCCAAAATGGACATTTTTCCTAAGATTTGAGCCCTTTTTGGAGGTCATCGTTGGACACATAGGGTACAACATGTGATGACCATCGCATGACAAAAGTGTTCAACAAGTGATGACCCCTACAACTTCTATATTCAGGGAGTTATGAGCAAATAGGAAAATAATGAGTTGTATCTTCATGTCAAGGGCCTAGGAACTCACAACATTCAAGTCTCTAATGGTCTCTAGAATATCTAGAAGTTGTCCCAAGCTTCCTCCAAAGAGATATATAACAAAGGAAGGACTTGGCCAAGGGAGAAGAAATAATAAGTATTGTTATGTTATCCATTTGCAAAGGTGTCTTTCTTATCCATCACAATCGGAAGTCATTGAGCCTAGCCTGACCAAGAAGCTGAAGGGAGAAGAAAGGAGTCAAAGGAGGATGCATCTTCAACAAGGTATGACATTGTATGTATTCTCTATGTTTTAATTAATAGATCAATGGTTTTTCTCCATATCATTTGTGTTTAGTTCATGAATTCTTAGATCTGATTCATTCCATTATAGATCTGATTAGAATCAAATTAGATCTAAGATTCTAATCCCAAGTAGAGAGGTAGATAGGTATTTCTTGTCTTTTGTGTGCGAGAAGTAGGTTGTGGAGCCTAGAGCTAGAGTTTTGGGTCTGCATTATCGAGAATATATGAGGGAAAACCTACAGAAAAAGGTATGCAAACTCCACCACTGCTTAGGATAGTGATGAATCCATGTGTTTGAATCTAGATCTAGCAAAATCATAGAATTATAAACCCCCTTCTGTCTAGGATTATTAGGCTGATCCTAGGGAGGTTTTGTTGTGTATTCAACAATATCCCTGTGATATTTTATCCCATAAGAGACACATGAGTTTACACTTCATGCCTGACAACCTAGTTCTTCTACAAGCCTGACAACTTGCTTCTTCTCTTTTTTTCTAGAGTTTTGCTTCCTTGATTTACTCTCCCTTTAGGCTCTGGAATCCCTTTCATTGTTATACAGTTCCTCAAGTGATCCATCATTTGTTAATATGTTCTTGTGTAGACAAATTCCAACTCACTGGCATACCTCGAAGAACAATCTATGAACTATGGTAATCATCCCACATGCATCATATGCATACAACCAATATGAGACATCATCATACAATTTTTCAATTATAAATTTTTCCAACCTATTTTATACAGGAAAATAGAATTTCTCAAGCATGAGTTTTCTTCTCATTATGTTTGGCTCTTGAAGTTTTAGATATCATTCTTCCTTATGTACTTACATCCCTTCCATATCCAAGACCATTCTCCCCACAATTTTCTCAAATTCCATGCATCCAAACAAATTGTTAGCATATCATAACAATTTTCAATTATTAATTTCTCAAATTTGTTTTATATGGGAAAACAAAATTTCTCATGCATGAATTTTCCTCTCATTATATTTGGCTCATCCAACAGTTTGCATCGGTCTTCTTTATGGGCTTACATCCATGCCATATCCAAGACCATTCTCTTTGCAATTTTCTCAACTTTAATACAACCAAACAGATTGTTAGTAATTTTAAATTATAAATTTTCAAAATAGTTTTATACAGAAAAATAAAATGTCCCACGCATGAGATTTCTTCTCATTATGTTTGGCCTGAGCAGCATCAGGCATCAGTCTTCTCTACGAGCTTACATCCATGACATATTCCAGACCATTCTCTCTACAATTTCCTCAAATTTAATGCAACCAAATAGATTGTTAGCATTCATGCACATTTACAACGGTTCATGAAATGATCTTAGAATTGTATCTAACCATCAATTCGATCATTTAAAACCATTATTCATATTGAAATGAAATGAAACTATCATTCATGTACATGCATTATTAGCATACCAAGATTTTCATAATGCAATCAAACTTCACCAACAAATAAAACTAAGGTGGAAACAATGCCAGATCTACACAATGCATCCTTGCATTGACTCCATAATGCCATATATCCATGTCATGTGTTAGCTCTCCAAAAACTTCGTTTGGCTAAGAAACAAATGATAGAGGCAACCTACAAACCAACTTTGAGACCCGAAATTAGTCTTTCGGGCCTGGAGAGGGCTCTCGAGAGAGACTTCGTCTCGATACAGGATATGGCTTTAAGATGTCGGCTAGATTTAACACCTTTAAATAATAAATTTCTGGTTCTATTAGCGCAAGAGAGTAAGACCTTGGGCTATGGATTCTATTTAAGAAAAAGATAGAAACAAATGACTCTGTGACTTAACTTGAGAGGATAAAGGCTAAACGAGAAACAGCCTTCAGCTTAAAATTGTTTTGTGTGGCGAGGAGAAAAACACATGAAGTAACTTGGAGCACCTATGAGGATGAATTCGGAGTTAACTTAGAGAAAAAATGTTTGTCTAAATGGAGCGAATCCCAGGGCATTGTGCAGCAAATCCCAGGTTCGAAATTACGTTCCTATTTAGGCAAAAATAGATATGCATAAAGAATATAGGAAGTACATATGCAAAGAAAGGAAACAATACATCTGACTGCTACAATTAGAATCTTTTCATCAAAGCCGCAGGACTTTTGCATTAAATTTCGATCGAACTCGAACTACATTCAATAGTCACTATCTATACTAATTTTTCCAACCAACATGGCTTACATTGGAAGGATAAAATATATTGGCAGGTGCATTGCTTGGGTTGCCCTGCTCTCTAGTGACCATCCCTAGAATTTAGGGATGCATACATGGCGAGTGAATGTCGACTATCGCAGTCGTTACCAAAATGACGTCTTTCTCATAACTGTCAAAATCCGTGCCACAATTTGAGAATACAATAATGCACTCAGTTAATCATGTTTCTTCTGTGCGTCGACAAGAGTTGCGTAGACTTTCTCTCCAGTCACTTCACATTCTATGAAATTCTTTGAATTTATTTCCTCTGATATTATGTGTGTTTCTCTTAGCTGTACTATTGTATCTTGCACTTCCTTGGGATGTCTCTTAAGCCACATCACATTTCCTTCGTGGCCTTGTGATGCTAACACTTCAAAGGTCTTCGTGGCTAACTATTGTCTTAGTTCTTTGTTTTCCTGGTAAATCTCAGCGATAGCGAGCTGCACTTGCTTCAGCTACTGAGATGGCTCTCGAACATCTGTGCCTTCAACATCTGTCTTCCTCATTCTTCTCCAACTTTCTCGACCTATACCTTTGATAGGTTCGAGCCGAATGGAGAACATAAGTAATTCTTCAGCCACTGACATTGTGTGTGGTTTTCTTGGGACTCAAGTTTCCCAAACTTCCTTGTTCTTCTTTGGCCTGCCCCTTCTCTGGGGTACTCGATGTTGGGGAGACAGGGCTTCCACCGTTTTTCCTTCTTACGTGGGCTCTTCCACTCCAGCCTTTGCACGGTGTGATATTATATTTTCTACAGGTAGAGGTAAATCTCCCTTTGGATCCTTGGCGATGCCTGTTGTGAGCAAGAATGAATCCAAATTGCTTCCCAAGTGTCTTAATTCTTCAACTACCAATAGTTTTATCAGTGAGACATGAGAGAGTTTCATTTTTGATTGACCCGCTTCAGCCTGGGCATTGTCTGCCATCTCGTGGAGGTTCTGATGTAATAAAAAGGGTATATTTAATGGTCTTCTCCCTGTGAAGTGCATCAACAATCTAATGTGATGTGAATGTATTATGTTGAACCTCCCTTCATAGGTGAAATATCTCCTAATTACTCCAAGTAGTTTCCGAAAAGGTTTTTTCAAATATCTACTCGGAACGCATGTCTCAATCTTCCCACCTAAACAATCGCGTTTGATAAAACTTTCATAGCACCATGCGTCCAAGGGCATGCCTTTGAAGCACCTTTCACCACACAGAGGGATCTCTATCACGGTCAATACACTTTCTTCCGCTACATGGATAGTCACACCCGCAATTACTACGTGAAAACCATTGAAACTGAGTGTGAATTGCTCAGCTAGTCTCAAATTGAATCCTTGGATTTTTCTATAGAAAGCCATGCACCCGAACTGTTCGAAAGATGCCCTCACTTCCGCATCCTCATTGGTCAATGTCAAGTTTTGGGGCTCGGACCTAACACTTCTGCCACTTCGTGCATCTTTTTTTATGCTTTGGGAGGTTTCCATGGTGTAACGCGTATTTGTCTTGCACGCGATGGATTTAGCACGGGCCCAAGGCAATGATATTGATCAACCTGGGCTTGCGAGAAGAACTAAAAATAGTGTGTAAGCTCAACTGGTGAATAGAATGAGTGCAGAACCTTTGGAATTTATAACAGAGTAGGTGGGAGGTGAAATCGTGCCAGGGAACATTGAATTCATGGCGACTAGATGTTTTGAAATGAACTGAAGGCTTTCCATAGCACATTCGCGCATGTAAAATACAGTTGATAAGGGTTGCAGGGAATACATGATTTGAACGTCGTGATTCTTCATTCTTCTGGCCTCCATAATGAGCTGATCATGGCCATTTCACTTGGAAACATGACTTATATTAAACAAATTTCCTCGACCTAGGGCACGTAAAAAATTCCTTTTTGACAAGACTCGACTCTTTGGGAACATACTCGTACTATTTACACACGTTTTGACTCTAAAATCCCTTCCTGACTCTAAGGGCCAATCGGCCACTTCCTGACTTCAACCCCTTTGTTGTTTAGTACTTGACCTCACATGCCTTGACACACAAACTATAACTCGACTAAGACTGACTCTAACTAAAAAGAAAATTGGCGGTGCTAACAATTGGCTCCAACGGGGATGTTATCCTCCCAGCGAGGTAGCAAAGAACAGTAGACCAAGTGCCTGACCATTGGGACTTATTCAACTTTCAAACATTGGAACAACAAAAAACAAAACACAACCTAAAACCTTATTGACACAGTTTCGACCAGACGAAGCATAAACTCAGGGCCTTCACTTCGGGCTTCAATTTTCTGCCAACACACTGACTCGAAACAAAAAATAAAATGACTATTTACAATGACAAGTAACTTAAATGGAATTTATTGCACCAGATAGTGTTTGAGGAACCTGTTGTTTACAGGACCCCAACCAACGCACTCTCCATTTAGTTCTTCCAGAAAATAAGCATTAATTTCGCGATATGCACTAATTTTGAATATACCCATCCAAAGATGATCGAATTTTTCGTGTTTTCCTTTATATTCATTCCTTGCGTCCCATTTCAGCACCAGATCACCCAACTAAAATTCCTCCTACTTAGAGTGCTTGTCAAATGTTTTCTTCATCCTCTCCTAGTGAAGTTGTGATCGATTGTACACATGTTCCCTCATCTGTTGTGTGTGGATCAACTAATTTATTCTCCTATGTGTGTCATCTGGCTTGGCTTCTTGTTCTTGTAGCAACTTCCTAATGGGAAACCCGAGTGAGGTGGGGAAAATTGCATCTGCACTGTAGACAATCTAGAATGGAGAGGTCGAGATGGACTTCTTGGTAGTGACCATGTCTTCCCATAGTGCATAAATAAGATTGTTATGCCAAGACCTCTTGTTGTCTTGCAGGAGTCTCTTGATGATCTTGGTCAAACTTTTATTTGACGATTCTGCTAACCCATTTCCCTATGGGTAATATGTTGTAGAATTTCCCACGGTTATGTTGTAATCCTGACCAAACTTCTCCATCTTCCTGGACTTGAATGTGGCTGCGTTATCTGTTATCATCTTGATAGGGCATCCAAATCTCGACAGGATGTTTGTCTCCATAAATTGGATGATGACTGCGTTTGTATCCTGCTTCATGGGGATTTATTCTATCCTTTTCATGAAGTAATCTGTGGCCATGAGTATCCATTTGTGTTGTGACGAGGATGGCGGATTTATTTCCCCTATAAAATCCAAGCCCCATTGCATGAAAGGTGCTTCAAAAGAGATCGGTTTTAGTGGCAGGGGATGCAGCTTTCTTCTTCCATCGAAAATCTGACACTCGTGGAAAATCGAAACCTCTTTGTGTACGTATGTGAAGATTGTGGGCCAATAGTAACCTCCTCTTAATATTTTGTGCACAGTGGTTTTCCAGTAGTGGTGTCCTTCGCAGTCGCCTTTGTGAAATTCCTCGATGGCTAGTTTCATGTCATTTTCCAACAAACAACTCAGCAATATCCCTCCAAGATCTTTATAGTACAGTGAGTTATCTAAGATGCAAAACCTGGCGGCTTTGAGCTTTAAAAATATAGCCTTGGTCTTACTTAAACCCGGAGGGGCTTGCAAATTCCTCAGCACATAGATGATATCTATATACCACGACGAATCGACAAAATCCTGAGACACTGTGCAGTTGTTTCTTCCTGAGGATTCTCTGACTGATCAGCGATGAATTTGATTCCCACAGCGTTGCAGGCTGAATGAACCATCATCTTTGCAAGGCCCTGACCTTTAATCAACTTTGTGGGCTTGATTTCGAGGTCACATTCCAGCATGGCCTCTATCCACTTACCCCTCCTTCCCTCAGGGTCAGGTTGAGTCAAGATATCCTTGACTAAGTTGTTGGGAACGTAAGCAATAACGTGGGAGTGTAATATGTATGTCCTTAACTACTTTAGGGATTTTACTAAGGCGTATGCTTGTTTATCCATAATATCGTACCTTAGTGGAGAATCCATCAGCGTCCTGTTGAAATAGGCTATGGGTTTTTCAAAGTTCTGATCGTGTTTCTGTAACAGCACGTCTGCAATTATATGCTCTGAGGCGAATGAAAATAGGATGAAGTATTTCGTGAAGTCTGGATTGGACAACACAGGAGCTCTAGTCAGCACTACCTTGATATCTTCCAATGATTTCCTAGATTCAGGGTTCCACTTGATCTCATTCCCCTTTTTGAGCATGCAGGTGATATCTTTTATAATTTCTGCCAAGTTCGGGATGAATCTTCTTAAGAAATTTACCTTTCCCAGGAAGGATTGCACTTCCTTATTACTGCGCGGAGTGCCGATTTTCACGATTCCTTCCACCCTACTGGGGTCTATCTTAATTCCCTCCTTCGATATGATGTGCCCCAATAGCTTCCCTTCTTGCATCTCGAAATGTGACTTTTTCGGATTCAATGATATCTTAAATTTCCTGCACTTCTGGAAAACTTTCTTCAGATGCCCGAGGTGTTGTTCATCGGAGTCAGAGTATACTATGATTTCATCCAGATAGATCACAATAAACTTGTCCTTTTTGTCAACAAATTATATGTCAATTTTCCTCTGGAATGTAGCTCCGGCGTTCATCAGGCCGAAAGGAATCTTGGCATACATGAATGTCCCCCATGGTGTCGTAAAAGCCATCTTTTCCCTATCATCTGAGTGGACCATGATCTGATTATAACCCGAAAAACTGTCCAGCATGGACATCTTCTAGAACCCCACTACCTTTTGCAAAATATAGTCCATTTTAGGGATTGGGCAGTGGTCCTTGAGGGACACTTTGTTTAAGTTTCAAAAATCCACACACAATCTTATTTCACCGCTCTTTATTCTTATAGGTACCAAATTGGCCACCCACTTCGAAAATCTTAAAGAAACAATAATTTTAGCTTCGAAGAGTTTATTTACCTCCTTTTCGATTAGCAGAAGAAGCAGGGGGTTTATCCGTTTCAGCTTATGTTTGAAATGCCTATGGTCTTCTTTCAGAGGGATGACATGCTGAATCACTTTAGTGTCATACACCTTCAATTCAGGGAAATCCTTCATGAGCTTGATGTAGTCTTATTTGACCTCTGGACTGAGCGTTTTCAAAAATTTGATTATTTTCGGGTTCTCTGGAGTCCCAATGTTGCAGTCTTCAACGTCCTCATTGTTTGCAGTGATCTTGGGATTTCTAGCCACGTCATTTTCGTCAAACAACTTTTCCAACGGAACTAGCCCATTTGGGATGATGTTATTTTTCAGTTGTACTATGTCTCTTCCGACTATCTGGTTCTGGAAAGGGTCGTCATCGTTGCACGCATATGCACTCCCATCTTTGTCACAACAGTACTCTTCATCAATGTTTATGTTAGCAAACTCATCGCTCATTTGGAGGAATCTCTCCACCTGTTTTTCATCCTCAAACACCTACCAATATTTGATATTATCACGCACTGTCGGCCTGTGTTTGACTTCGATTTCGTATTTCCTGTTGGGAAAAATGGGGATTTTAAAATATGGGGCCGAGTTGGCCAATGCATTAGCAATTTGATTTTGCCTCCTCGAGATCGTCGATAGCTCATAATCCGAGAATTCTTCGAAGAGGTCTAGCGCTAGGTTTCTGTATTCTCTCAGCCTGGGGTGTTTGGATTGATATGTGTCTTTCACCTGTTTTATAACCATCTCAAATCCCCCTTGCATAGTTATCCTCTTCGCACCTAATGCTTTCAAAACCTTCAAGCCCAAAATTAGTGCCTCATACTCAGCCATATTGTTTGTACATTCGAGCGCAAGCTTGTATGAGCACAGTTTTGTGCCCACCTTGAGAGGACTTATCCATACGTCGGCCCCTCTTCTTTCTGTACTCAAAGTGTCATTGAAACTCATGTTCCATATCTCGTTCTCCGTGTGGTTCCTCGGATCGACACACTCTGCTGCTCGTTGCACAGTTTCATCGTCGATGGTCATGACAGTTGTCGATTCTTCCTCTTCAAAACTAAGGTCATTGTAGAATATGGAGGAGCCGACCTCAGTGTCAACGGAGTAAATAGGATGGTTATTTGGCTGCGTCTTACTACTTACCATGTATTTCAGCAACACTTCCCTATATAACCGTCTTTCATACCCAAAAATAGGAATGGTGGCGTATGACATGTCCATTTCCAGAGTCCCCTTTAACATCGCATCCCACGACCTGGATAACAACATGCTAAACTTAGGGGGTATATCTGCCACAACCACGTCCGTATCCATGTTCTTTGAAGTAATTTGGGCCAGTGACACAACCAAGTCTTTGATGGGACCCAAGCACTTGACTTTCCTCGAATCAAAGGAAAAAAGGTCCTTATAGGGCCTAGTGATGTCCAAACCTAGCTCGTCCATGATCACCTTTGGCATGAGGTTGTGCAATGTGCCTTAGTCTAGCATGGAATTATGCAGGGTCATGTCATGGACCTTGATACTGACATTGAATGGGGGGATTTCCTCAGTATCGCTTGTCTCCTCTACCCATAGACCAAACAGAATGGCAGGGTGATCATCTTGGACGTTCAGAGTGTCGGGAGTTCCTCCCATTTTTATCATTTTAATAATCTTCTCCCGAGATTCACCCTTTCTGATAAGTTCGTTGAAAGGGATAGATATTTTGATCTTGGCCATTTCGTGCTCAAAGTTAAAGGGGGAAGAGGACCTTTCTATCTCCTTTCCACACGCTTCACGGCTTGTTTCTGGCACTTTCTTCGGGGGTTCCTCCTTCAAATTTTCCTTTTCAGTCGCATCCTTGGTCGGGTTGTATCGCTTAGTTTAGCTTGTCGAAGGGGCATCTGCCAAATGTTTCCTTATGGGATTTGTCTGCTAAGGTTCGGTAGGTTCCTTCTTGCTGTTGATGTTGTATTGTTTTTGAAATTGCATAATGGCGTTGTGATAACCTTTTCTGAATTATTTTGTCTCCCAAGAGAGTGTTTCATCTGCCTCAAGCATAATATCATCATTTTCTCGCATGTATTGATCATGTTCCCCCTTTGTCAAAAACACACATGTGTCCTTGTCATCGCAACAATGCATTTGGTCTTGGAACATCTGATCAAACTCCTCATCTGTGTAATTGTTTTGGAATGAAGGCCTTGTATGTTGGTCGCCCTGGTTTCTCTGCTCCCTCTATCTGAACTGTGGGCCCTCACCCTTTCTAAGGTTATGATTTCTGGGTTGGGGGTCATGTTGTTCTCGAGCAGTAGGTATGTTTCCCATGGACATTTTCTCCATCAATTTATCCATTGTCTTCATCATCAAGTCGAATTTGTTGTCCGAAGACCAAGATGTCGATGGTTGTGCATCCCCTTGGGGTTTGTTATCGTTTACATTGAATATCTATTTGATCTTCCCCAACGCCATCATGTTTACCTCAACTTCGATCGCGTTTCTCATCATGGTGTCTATATTTGTTGATCTTCTTTCTCTCAACAACAAGGAAAAATCATTGTCAAAGGAGTCGGTGTATCATAGCTGCGCAACCCCGGGGTGTGGTTGGACTTCTACAGGAATCAAGTTATAAACACTCATGAAACAGGCTGAGAATTCTTGCACGTCTCTTCTGGTGCCCTCCTCATATTATTGTACTGCGTCAACAACTGCAAAGGGTTCTTCTTGTCTCCCCATATAGTAATGAAAGATGTTTCAAACACGGTGAAGTCTTGAATACTTGCAGCCGGGAGAGATTTGAACCATTTCCTCACCTCCCCCGAAAGGATCTACACGAAAAACCTCATTTTCAGTTCTGCATAGTCCACCTCCTCTAGGTCGATGAAATCATTGAACCAATCCAGATGCCTCTGGGCTGAAACATTCCCTTCAGCATCGTAGAGCTTAATCCTCTGAGTTTAATTTTGGGGCAAATCATGCAGTTGGGCTGGAAAAACGAGGGGGGGAAATCTGGCGGCCATGGCTCTAGGAGGGTTAGTGATTTGGGGGATATTTTTAGGTATCATATCTTGGAACCTCTTATGGTCGAAAACTATCTCGTCCAAGTTGGTTTTCGACTTAGACCCGAATAGGGTTTGCTCAAAAAATGTGTCAAACTCAAGGTCATCAATGCTTTTTGCATTGTCTTTGTGTAAGAAAAGGCTTTTGTCCAGGTAATAGAATAGATCTAACACTTGTTCTCTAGTCCTGCACAGAATTTTCTCAGGATCACATATAGGCTCTCTAGGGTTTGGATCAAGATTTGCTCTAGTATAGATCATCTTCGGAGCCAAGGTTCCTAAATCACACTACTTGGTGCTACTGGTATTTTTGACTGGAGTCGCCAAGGTAAAGGTTTCAGCCAGTATAAATGTTTTTCCCATACTTCCCTCTGTTACCCTCAGGGGTAAAAACTATAACTTTAGTCATTCTCCCAGGGAAAATGTATACAATTCCATCCCCGACAACGGTGCTAGAATGTTAGCTCTTCGAAAACTTCGTTTAGCTAAGAAACGAATGACAGAGGCAACCTACAAACCAACTTTGAGACCCGAAACTAACTTTTCGAGCATGGAGAGGGCTCTCTCGGGAGACTTCCTCTCGATAAAGGATATGTCTTTAATATTTTGGTTAGATTTAACACCTTTAATTAATAAAATTTTGGTTCTATTGTCACAAGAGAGTAATACCTTGTTCTATGGAGTCGATTTAAGAAAACGATAGAAACAAATGACTCGGCGACTGAACTTGAGAGGATAAAGGATAAACAAGCAACAATCTTCAGATTAAAATCCTTGTGTGTGGCGGGGAGAAAAACACATGAAGTAACTCGAAGCATCTCTGAGGATGAATTCAAAGTTAACTTAGAGGAAAATGGTTTGTTTGAATGGCACGAATCTCAGGGCATTGCGCAGTGAATCCCAGGTTCGAAATTACATTCCTATTCAGACAGAAATAGATATGAATAAATAATACAGGAAGTACATACACAAAGAAAGGAAACAATACATCCAACTGCTACAATTAGAATCTTTTCATTAAAGATTCAGGACTTTTTCATTAAATTTCGATCGAACTCAAACTACATTCAATAGTCATTGTCTATACTAATTTTTCCAACCAACCTGGCTTACATTGAAAGAATAAAATATATAGGAAAGGGCGTCACTTGGGTTGCCCTGCTCTCTAGCTACCATCCCTAGAATTTTGGAAACTGATTGTTCTCTGTAAATGACCTTTCATATAACACCTTTCCAAAAATAGAAACCAACTGTATTCAGTCGCGTCATAATCGCTTGTCTTTTCCACGGGTTTCGGTTATCAGCAAGGTCTCGTCATGGTGAGAGTGATGCATCGATACCTTCCTTTGATAGAGTATATGAACAATCAAGTTCTCTGGTCAGGCTCCCGCCATCCATTGTAACAGCCTTGGTTTCTATCGTGTGCTCATTTGCAGGGATGCGTACGTGGCGAGTGAATGTCGACTATCGCAGTCATTACCAAAATGACAAAATTGTCTGAGGGTGATGCCTTGCTCAGAACTGTCAAAATCCACGCCATAATTTGAGAATACAAGAATGCACTCATTTAATCATTTTTTTTTGCGTGTCGGCAAGATCTGCGCAGAATTTCTCCCTGGTCGCTTCACATTCTATGAAATGCTTCACATTTCTTTCCTCTAATATTATTTGTGTTTCATAGTTGTACTATTGTATCTTGTGCTTCCATGAGCTATATCTTAAGCCACATCACATTTCCTTCACGGCCTTGTGATGCTGACACTTCAAAGGTCTTCACAGCTAATTGTTGTTTTAGTTCTCTATTTTCCTTGTAAAGCTCAGTGATAGCGAGATGCGCTTGCTTCAGATGCTAAGATGGATCTCGAACATCTGTGCCTCTGAAATCTATCTTCCTCGTTCTTCTCCAGCTTTATCGACCTGTACCTTCGATAGGTTCAAGCCGAATGACGTGCATAAGTAATTTTTTTACAGCTGACCTTGCACGCAGTTCGCTTAGGACTCGAGTTTCCCCAGCTTCCTTGTTCTTCTTTGGCATGCCCCTTCTCCGGGGTAATCGTTGTTGGGGAGACAGGGCTTCCACTATTTTTCCTTCCTGTGCGGCCTCTTCAACTCCATCCTCTGTGCAGTGTGATATTATATTTTCCACGGGTAGAGGGAAATATCCCTTTGGATCCTTGGGTATGCCCACTATGAGCAAGAACGGATCCCACTTGATTCCCAAGCATCTTAATTCTTCAACTACCAGTAGTTTTATCAGTGAGACATGAGAGAGTTTTCTTTTCAATTGACCCGCTTCATCCTGGGCATTGTCTGCCATCTCTTGGAGGTTGTGATGTAAGAAAAAGGGTAGATTTAATGGTATTCTCACTGTGAAGTGCATAAACAATATAATGTGATGTGAATGTATTATGTCGAACCTCCCTTCATAGGTGAAATATATCCTAATTACTCCAAGTAATTTCCGAAAAGGTTCCTGCAAATATCTACTCGGAAGGTATGTCTCGATCTTCCCACCTAAACAATCTCGTTTGATAAAATATTCATATCACCATGCGTCCAAGGGCATGCCTTTGAACCACCTTTCACCGCGCAGAGGGATATTTGTCGTGGTCGACAGAGTTTATTTAGTTACATGGATAGTGATACTCGCAATTACTGCGTGGAAACCATTCAAACTGAGTACAAACTGCTCAACTAGTCTCAAATTGAATGCTTGGATTTTTTTGCAGAAATCCATGCACCAAAACTGTTCGAAAGACGCCCTCACCTCCGAATCCTCATTGATCAATGTCAAGTTTTGGTGCTTGGGCCCAACACTTCTGCCACTTCGTGCACCTTTCCTTATGCTTTGGGAGGTTTCCATGGTGTAACGTGTATTTTCCCTGCGTGCGATGGATTTAGCACAGGCCCAAGGCAATGATCTTGATCAACCTAGTCTTGTGAGAATAACTAAAAACAATGTGTAAGATCGATTGGTGAATAGAATGCGTGCAGAACATATGGAATTTATAGAAAATCAGGCGAGAGGTGAAATCGTGCTAGGGAACATCGAATTCATGGTGACTGGATTTTTTGAAACGAACTGAAGGCTTTTTGTAGCACATCTGCACGTGTAAAATACAATTGATAAGGGTTGCAAGGCATACGTGATATGAACGTCATGATTCTTCATTCTTCCAGACTCCATAATGAGCTAATGATGGTCACTGCACTTGTCGACATGACTTATATTAAACAACTTGCCTCGACCCGGGGCACGTAAAAACTTCCTTTTTGATAGGACCCGACTCTTTGGGAACAAACTAGTACTATTTACACACGTTTTGACTCTGACATCCCTTCCCAACTCCAAGGGCCAACCGGACACTTGCTAACTTCGACCCCTTTGTTGTTCGGTACCTGACCTCACATGCCTTGACACACGGACTATAACTCGACTCAGACCGAGTCTAACTAAAAATAAAAATGGCGACGCTAACATCATGTATTCCACCATGGTGAGTTAGGATGTCTAGCCAATGCCTCAACACATCATCCAAAATCTTCCCCACAACCTATCTGATCATTTGGATACCTTCCTCTTCATTCCATACACGACACTATGAATATAATTCTCTTAGTTCTCTCCCATGTCAGCGAATAGGTTGTATTCCAAACATCATTTATATAGGGGAAAACCATTATGCACTTGGATGGTGCTATATATTTTCCATATCCAACCTCAACATGGCCTCACACATGGTCATATATAATGGAATTCATTTCTACAACAAAAATATGTCTCCTGCTTGAATTGGTTATGATCTCATAACCAATATAACATAATATGAAATTAAATTGGCATAAATGTATTCAATCATCAATAAGATTTGTATATGAAGGTCATTTTCCTTTACACACCAATTTCAATATTAAAATTTTACTGAGGGAATTCTTTCTCCAATTCCCTTCAACATTTATGCATCATAACAACCCCAAATGCTACCTGCATGGTTGTTACCAATTTACTTGATGAAACCTGACTAACTGATATTGTTGTGGCATCTTGTAGGCTCCCTTTATTGACCTCTTTATCAACATATTACCATCCTCATTTTTCTTCATACAGATGGTTTTCATATGTAGCAATATCATTGACATCTTTAGCCATGCTATGAACAATTTCTTGGATACACAATCCATCATTAGTCTTATTCAAATATCAC
>SNQJ01S0150855.1:0-20249 GCA_010110895.2 Picea sitchensis
CCAACAATTTTGCATGGTGCATCATCACCCAAATGAACCTGTCCAAAATCACCTTGAACATAATCTAGAAAATGTTTCCTATGGGGTGTGGCATGAAATGAAGCCCCTGAATCTACTACCCAAGAGTCATAAATATTATCTATAGAAAGAATCAAAGCATCTTGTAACACATCACATGTTACATTTTTTTCCTCATTTTTCTCCTTCTTTCCATCTCTTTGTTTCTTTGGAGCTCTACAATATTTCTTTAGATGTCCTTTCTTCCCACAATTCCAACACTCTATCTTTCCCAGTCTAGATTTGGATCTACCCTTCGTAGAATTCCCACAGTTCCCATAACCCTTTCCTCTATCCTTTTGTATTCCCTAGTTATCCATGTTTAATGCATTACCTGATGCCTCAGCTGCTCTTTTCCATTGCATTTCCTCGCTAAGGATAACACCAACAACATCATCAAATTTTAAAGTGTTTGAACCAAATACATAGTTACTTACAACCATGACCAAGTCGTTCCAACTTTCTGGCAATGATCACAAGATTAGAAGAGCCCCGACCTCATAATCAAAGTCCACTTTTATAGAACTTAGTTGATTAATAACCATATTAAATTCATTTAAATGATCTACAACAGAACCACCTTCTGCCATCTTCATATTAAATAATATCTTCATCATAAATACCTTATTGGATGCCGAGGGTTTTTCATAAAGTTTAGCCAATGTGTCGATCATATCCTTAGTTGTATTTTATTTAGAAATATTGAAAGCCATTGACGCTTCTAGGCTCAACCGTATCGTTCCTAGTGCCTTTCTGTCAAGAACCTCCCATTCTTCATCCTTCATGGAAGTCGACTTCTTTGCTATTCCACCCAATGGTAGGAATAAATCCTTTTGATATAAATAATCTTCCATTTTCATATTCCATAACTGGTAGTTTTGGCCATTAAATTTCTCGACCCTAAAATTTCCATCTTCTGCCATTGCTCCCACTCGAACCAGGAACCCTCTTTTCCTGCAAGTTACCTTTCTCTCCGATACCAATTGTTAGAAAAACATGATCACAGAGCAATAAAATAAAATAAAATACAGAAATAAAACACATAAGATCAACAATACAATAGAGATGCAGATATATGTGGTTCACCCAGTGTGGGCTACATCCACTAGAGAAATTGCGAGGTCCTTCCTTTTTATTATCTAACAAATGAAGGGATACAACCTACAACACACCCACTGTAACTTTCTCTTATTTCCCTCACAATCTCCTCTCTCAGAATACAATATTCACAATGATTCATAGCCAGAATACATTTCCCTCATAAAATAGAGTTTCCTTCTAGGGAAAAAAACCGTAACATAACTTCTATGGTCATATCTACAACCTTATAATGGATGGTCTAGATTTACTATGAAATTACAATATACATTTATAAGGAAATTTTTCCTTTGATGGATTCACCCCCGAACCCCTGCTAGGGCCCTCTTTCCCCGGACCCCCCAGTCGGGGGGATGAGCCCGCCACCCCTCCTGCATGGAGGGGTGTATAGTATTCTGGGGTGTACAGTATTCATGGGATATAACACAACAGAAAACAAATACCTATGAAATATGAAGATAATCAAGCTCCACAACCAACAACGACGACCAATGTAGCCTTTGTTAAGGAAAGAGGATTTAAAGAAAAGGCAACGAAAAATGAGTGAAAAACAAAACATTACTCCAACATTCTAGTATAATCTTGAATGAGGAAAAGCAAGTGATTTTTATAGCATAAAAAATTGGGCCAACACTTGGAGGACCAGGTAAACAAGCCAACCGACAAACACAACTAATGAGGAATGACAAATAATCTCTTGTTTGTTTCTACTACACGAAGAAAATCCAAATAGTTGATAATGTTTTGTACTCCAAAGAATGTTCCTTTTCTAGTATGAGAGGTCATAGAGGGACAAGCTACTAAAATAAGAAAGACTTCAACGAAAAGGAAACTTTGCCTTAAAAATAAGAACTATCCAAGGACCAATTCATTAAACCAATAGAACAAAAAGAAAAACAAGAACAAAAAGAGAATGCTAATAGAGTTTCAAGGTAACTAGACATTAGAAAACTAATATTTGGAGGCTTCATCCCAAAATTAATCTTGAAAACTGCACATCCAAGATAAAATTTTGGAGGTTAAAGGTTAAGGTGAAATAATATATTTTCACACTTTCAAACCATGGAGTAGAAATTTCGTAAGGAAACTTTCTACAAAATATGTTTCTTCAACCCTCGATGGAATTTTTCTAAGGTTTCCAAGAATAAAGAGTGTGGTAGAGAAGGAAATAACATGTTTCAGAGAAGTCAATGAGAGAGGCTATGTTCCAAATATTTTATCTTCTTGTTGAAGCTCTTGGGGACCAAAATCCTATGAATGGGGAGGTGTGATCCAAAATGGATCTGAAATAACCTACAATTTGGTTTTTAAAAGAAGGAAATTCCTAGCAAATTTTAAACTCAATGTTTCAAGTCTCAAATACCATAAGAGGATGAAACAAATCACTTTATTATTGGAATTCCAAAGCATAATTATAATAGAATATGATTTGAAGCATGGAACAAAAACACAAGAGAGATGGAAAAAATGAAACTCGGGAAGAATAATGGGTAGTAGCAGAAGGATGGAGGACTCATAAAGGAGAATTATGCTTAATTATTAGAAGATGAAGAGGAATTATATCTAGTTTGTAATATTCATTGAACATAAGGAGTGGCAGGTGTAGGGGCCGGATGCGGGGTTATTCTCAATCACAAGGGAAATCAAGAAATTAACTTTAAATGGGGCATGATTATAACATTAAATAACCCAGTGGAGGAATTGGATATTTTTCAAGTGTTGAATCTCATTGATGCAAGTTATATCGAAAGACTAATTGTTAGTAGGGATTCAAAACTACTTATCAAAATGATGCATTTAACTTCCTCTTCAAGTGATGTAAAACTTCCAATAATTGTTAGGAAAGTACAAAAGGAAGTTAGTAGGTTTTAAAATTTTGAATATTATCATATATTAAGGGAGCTCAAAGAAAAATTAGATCATTTGTCCAACACGGATTCTTATATGCATTATGGAGCACTAATAACTAAAATAGGGGTCTCATATTTCCCCATTCCTTAAATTTCAAATCATAGTTATGAATATGCTTTATATGAAAATCCAAATGGCACATAAAATGGCTTGTAAGTTTAAATATTGGAACATGATGTTGAAGGTGTATAAACCCCATGGTACCCTCACACACTCAACATTCAATGTTAGATATGGCTCATTAATTGAAATCATATTTCAGGTTTTTAACAATTTGTCAGATTATTCTAGAATTCAAGTGGGGAAGTCTCTATGGATTCTTTCTCTATGTTTTCTTGCTTTGTTCAAAACCAAATCGAATTGGGAATTTTCATTTAATCTTAAGATGAGTTATTATTCATCCTCAGGGGATTATAGTTCAATCAAAGGTACTATTTGGTGGCTTGGTCGTTCTTGCATTGATCACTTTCTAGACCGATATTGGAAACCTAAAATCATGGCTCAATTCTTGTTGTTTCTTTTGAAGACTCAAGTGCACCTATCTCTTTGTGAAAAAGAACAAAAGTCTAGTGTGCCATGTCCATGTGGAATACAATCTAATTTTGAAATTATCTTTCTCTTATGTCACTTGTATGAGGGAATGTTGGAAAAGGGTTTGGTTCATGGTTAGGGTGGTCCGTTAGTGGAGTCTATGGGGAAGTGGAATGGATAATTTGCAATCATTATCAAATGCCTTAATAATTGACTACTTGCACTCTAAGAGATTCCAATTATGTGAAATAATTGATATCCATCAAGTTATAATGAGACAAGAAGATCTTATTGTAGACAATAGGAATTCAAATTTCTCTATGACTGGTAGGATGCATTATTAGGAAAAAAGTATAAATAATGAATATACCTTTGTCCTGGAAACATTGCACAGTAAAAAGATGCAAACATAATCCCTTTAATATGAGTCTGTTTCTCTTCATCAAGTGGTTGTGAATCTGACCAGAATTCCTACTCCAACTACTTCAAATGCCAGATAGTATATTGGGTCAGTAGTTGAGGAATTCAAGGAAGAAAAGACTATTCAATAGAAATAGGAAAATGTGGAAATGATGGGTGTATACCGGGAATTTCACGCAATCACAAATAAACAAGAGGAAGTTTATATCATTAGTATGTTTTTAGAATCCCATGGGAAGGATTTATGTGTTTCTTTTGATAATAAGCTTCAATTTTTGGACAAATTTCATAATTTCATATTTGGGCATACTACATATTTTTATATTATTATCTTGATCAATGCAGTTGTAGCAAATTTATAATGCAGTTGTAGCATAAACACAAGCCATATTTGTATCTTTAGTAGTGGTTTTGTACAACCACCTTTATATCCATATATAACAGAAGTCCCATTGTTTACTTTAGCATAAAACCGTTATAGAAGTGTTGAGTTTTTTCCTTGGTTGAGCATTGGTATATTGTCACTAAAAAGTTTTCAAACTAATCTTGAACACCAATTAGAATAGGGATATCCATTCATGTTTGTTAATTCACAAAGAACAAAAGCTTGAATTCAACTTAATCTAAATGTGGTAGAAACTTTATATTTCTAGTTATACATATGATATTTTTGTTATCCAAATGAATAGGGCATATGCATACCATTTATAGATTAGATCAACTTATAACAAGGGTTCAAAATCACCTTCACAAACATTGTGACCACCGAAAGTATTTGGGGGGTGTTTTAGAACCCTCCCTTAAAGCTACATGTAATGGTGGTTTTAAGCCATCGTTATATGTATCTATAAATACATGTTTACCCAAATCACTTCTGAAAACTATCCTTATAACTAAATAAAAAGTTAGTTTACAACAACCTTTATATGTAGCTATAAAGGTGGTTGTACAAAACCACTACTAAAAAGGGTCATATTCGATGATGCTCTAGACCATTTCTATAAGGATTTTGGTGACCATTTGTAAACTATACTTAAAACACTTTCTTTTAATGAATATTACTTGTTGACTATGGACGTGTCTCAAATCCCCCCTAATTGTACTTTTAATGATGAAAACCAATCGTCATTAAAAAATTTAAATGTAATAGTGTTGGAACGGGGGAAAAATTAGGGTTCAACGCTACACCAACGCGCCAACAAAACCCTAACTATCGGCCCTTTTAGCAACACCTATGAAGCAGATGAAGTCTCACCCAAGGTAGAGGAAGGGGTGGTTGCAGGACTCAGATGTCTGCAACCTTAGTTGGGACATAGATATGTGATTGTAACACCTTACCAGAGCACTTAGTAATTATAGTTTGTTAATATTCAGCGCTAGGTCACAACATAGTTAAACCCTAACAACAGATCAACGTAGCATTCACATAGATCCAATGGATTCAAGCACTAAGCATACCAACAGAGATCAGATCTAACATTCATTTACATTATTCAACACTAAGATATCATATTGGATTCATCTATCATCTAACAACACACTAAGCATTGAATCACATAAACAAGAGAGAAATCATAAAGCACAAAGAATTCATAACATAGGATATACGTGGTTCACCCCCTCCCTGGGGATACACCCACCAACTCTTCGTATTCTTTATTAGCTTATTTCAATCTTCTTACATGCAAAAAGCCTCCAGATCAACTCCTTAGAGGACAAGAGATCTATGCACCTCGCCAGATCCTCCTTCCCTGAGTAGATCTAGGCACGGAGCCTTACACAGTCTTTTACAATTGCTTGCACTTAGCCTTTCAAGTCTCACATAGTGCACACAAAGCCAAATCACATAGATCTACTTTTTCACTTAGCAACAATGGCTCACACTAACTAGTCACTACTTCTTACATCGCCTAGACTTCTATTTATTCATTACAAAATAGGCCTAAGAATGTGTAAAACCATGGGTTGACATCCCCATATCCATTACATAAGCCCAAAACCCAAAAATCCCTAAAAAGGGGCCGAGATCCCATGATCTCCGCTTCAACTTGTGCTCCACCTTCGACAACCTATCGAAGTCCCAAAATGGTCAAAAATGACCAAGGGTCCTCAAAAATTGGTCAAGGGCCAACAGGCCCCCAACACTCACCTGTGACTCATCCCGAGTCACTCTGATCTAGGTAGCTCTTCATCAAAATCCTCGAGCTTGACTCGAGAAGCTTCGACCTGTTGCTATGCCATGGCCTCCTGCTCAGTGAACTCTTGGATTACTGCTTTGTTGATGGGTCCCTCTAATCGTTGTTCGGCTTCAGTGATGACTTGCTCCAGTTCTACTCCTCAGCCTTCGATATCTGCGAATAGTTGGCAAGCCTCATCCTGTATTGGTTGGAGCCTTTGAGTTACTTCCATGAATCTGCTCTGAATGGCATCGACCTGCTATTAGGAAATGCGTTTTTCTTGGGATCGCTTCATCCTCTCAATGGTTGACAGGGGTTTCAACTGTGCCTGTATTGTTTCTGCTTGCTGCTTCACCTCCTGGAGATGTGACTTCAGTGCCTTCAATTCAGGATCCTCAATGAGTCGCTCATAAGTTTGGGCAATGCGATCAATCAGTTGTTTACATTCCATGGCGAGGCACCTGATTCTTTCAACTACGCCTCGAGCAATCGCTTCTCTTTGATCTCACACATCCTGCAAAATACTGGGAACTATTCTTAGCTCCAGATCTGTGATTCTCTATTGAAGCTGTTGGATGGTTTCTGGGAGTTGCGCTACTTGGTGTTCTATTGCTTCTTCCTCTTTCTGCTCCAAGCCCGTCATAGAGAGAATTTCTTTGTTGACTTATTCTTTTACTCTCACTTGCTCCACGAGCAACTTTTCTTTCTCTTGCTGGATCTACGCTCTCTCTTCTTCGAACTTCGCTTGAAGAACATCCTTCTCCTATTGCCCAATCCTTTGTTTCTCTATATTTTCCTCCTGTGATTGTTTCAGGGCCGCTGTGGCCTGGTATTTCTCATCTTGTGCTTGATGAAGGCAGGCTTCAGTCACATCAACCAGTCTGTGGAGTTCAACAAGCTCATCTCCCAACTTTGGTTCTTCTGAGGGTGAGGGTACAGTGGAAACTGCGTGGCTCGAATAAAGGTCTTGGTGTACACCTCTTAGTTCTGTTTCAATTGTATCGTACATGGCTTCTTGTTTTTCTTCATTTATTTTCAAAATCTCTTCCGAGGCATCTCCTACAACTGCAATAATGAAGTCGAAATCATCGACCGTGAGTACATTCTGCATCTTTGGTTTATTGGATTTGGACTTCTTCCGCGATGAAGGTTTCATGGGGAAATATTCCTTTTCTTATATGGATTAGTGTCATCAGGGAGGTTTTGTGGCAGTGTTACTTCGCCTTGATTATCTTCTTCTTGTTCTTTTTCCTCCTTGTTCACTTCGTCATCACCTCCTCTGCTAGGTGACTTAGATGCGGTCTCTTCTGATGTGTTGTGTACTTCCTATACATCTTGCTTATTTTTCTTCCTGCTGCTGCTTGGGGCATCATACTCTTCGTGAGTAAGCACTAGGTTTCCAATGAGGTCCGAGTCAGACACCTATCTGGGGTCAGCAGGGATAAGGAGTTCTACAAACCAATCTTTAATGATTTCTTCCAGGTCCTCTGTAGTGAGCTTGTAGTAGTACTGAAGTTCTTCTTTTCTTTCATCGACGTGCACAGTAATATAAATAAAATGCCTATTTGCGTGAAACTTCATAAGAGGCCTGAACCTGTCCAGGGTGTTCAACATCATACGAGGGAAGGAATCAATAGCCCTCCTAAGCTGCGGGTAGTATGTATGAAATACTGCGTTTGATTTCCACTGTTTTCCCATATCGCTTGAATACCATAGCGTGGTGAACTTCACAGCGAGCGACTCGAATGGATCGATATCAGGGAAGGTCGCACCTTCCAGCATCTCCCAAGTTGTAAATCCGATGAGGATCAAGAGCCAGCTAAAGTGAAAATCATAGCCCTGATCCCGAGCTTCGTGTCAATATAGTTCAAGCTGGTTAACGAGGTACTTCGCCCAGTTCATATGTAGGCCTTCCACGCATTTCCCAGCGAGGTCAACGACACACCCTGTAACCTACGTGAGTCTGTTCTTTCTTACTATCTTTCCTACAATTAATTGACATGCTAGGTGCACCACACCATTCTGGATGGAGGCTACCTTGTAGCCTCACATCCCCTTCTCAACATCATTGTATGTTTCTTTAATCATATGTGCTAAGGCACGATCTGCAACTTTTCCTGGGTAGAAGTCTTGTGGGTCTGGTCCTTGCATGCTCAGTCCGATGATCCTATGGATCAACACCATATCGACAGTGATATGTCTATCCAACCACAGATAGCCACCATGGAAGCATGACAACATGAGCTTAACGTAGGTGTTAACCTCCTAGTGCCTTCCAAAATGTGGAATCTTCATTACATTCAAAAGGGTGGACTGCACGATGTTCATGGTCCACGACTGAGGGATGATTTTCGTCTTCTTTCCCTTCATCTTGGTCAGATATTTGTGAGGTGAAAGCATTTCATATATCTTACGGTCTCCCAAATTATAGTCACTAATATTAAATGTTGGAATCCTCTTTAGATGTGGTCTCACTGTGCGTATCCCCTTCAAGAGATACACAGTGATGGCGGTGTAGTCGAAGTCCCTTGGGACACTGTCGTGACTCACTACACCAGACAGGGGTGGGATGTACTCAAGTAGGATGGATGGTAATAACTTTGCATTCGCCAAGTCATCTCTATGCTTGGTTCTTTTCTCAGTCACAGCTTGGGATGGTCCAGATCTATGAGCAGTCGACAGGGAGGCTTGCACTCCTCTCATCGATAAATCTTGTACGACCACAGACATTACTTTTTTCAGTCATGAGTTCAATGAGTATCTCCTTCACACACTCTTCGACTGCGCTAAGTTCTTCGGACATACACGCTCATGGTTGACTATCTCAGGTTGAAGAGAAACTACTCAATGCAACAGGATGGATGGCAATAGCTCGATGATCACTGCGCGAAATCAACTAAGTTGTGAGCTCAGATAATCATGGGTGGAAAAATTATTCTTGGTGCAAGGCTCGATGGAATAAGTAGACAACTAGGTAACAAATCTTTCCAATGGGCGAGAAGCCTTCATTAATGTAGTTCTGTCTGTTACGACGCGGTCCCAATAGTCTAATGGAGAGCTTTCTAGCCATAACCACTATTCTAACCATTCGGTTCGTCGGGCTAACTGTTATAATGCCTCCAACGGTCATATTTCTTCTCCATGGCGAAGTGCCATATTGTGCTGTACTGGTATCCTGACGAAGTTCAGATTCTGGAATCCTTCCTTTTGCACAGTTCCTTCTGCGCAGTTCCTTCTGGAACTTTCTATAACTTTTCTATCTTTTCTTTCTTATTATTGAGCTTTCTAGACTTCTTGTCGGTGATCTTCATCTCGATATTCCTCTTTCCATTCTGATTTTGATCTTCTCTGGGCATAGTAACTTTGCACTATTGATGGTATTTACTAGGGTTCAAGGGCAATACTTCTTCTCTGTCTCATGTAGGTGCTCTACTCTCTTGTATAGATAGGTGTCTCAAGTCCTCGTGTGTCCTTTCAATTTCGAAATCCAAGTTTCTGGTTCTAAGTAACTTCGACCTGTTCTCTTGTTCCTCAATCAAATGTGCGATCCTCTTAGTCATGAAATATTTTAATTCTTGCTTCTTCTTCTCTAAGAATTCCTCTTCTTTTCTTTCGGCTTGATCCTTTTCGATCTAAGTTTTTCCTAGTAACATAACAAATGGGGCGTTGTTTTCAATAAATTTAACAACCTCGAAATCTTCTTCTGTCGAGGCTCCATGATCACTAATAGATATCTGGGTAAGTCTTACACATAGGGTTATCAACTTTCCTCTAAATAATCATATTCTTCTCAATGAAGGAATCATAATTGGCTTTCCTAAAATTTCTCAAGTTCTTTCTATCATGATATTCACCTATGTTTCCTCATCAAGAACGTAGTCAATGTCGAAGTCTCATATTCTTGTTTCTATGCATTCTTTTTCTTTGAAGATCTCTCGTAAGTTGATGTTTCTGTGATCATTCATGGTTTCTTTCATTTTCAATAGTATAGTTTATGATTCTTTCTGGGGTTCTTCCATGATCTTAGTTTCTTGACCTTCCTCAGAGTTTTCTTGTCTCATATTCATTCTTTCAACCTTAGCAATCATTTTAGGGCAATTCAGAACTTCATGATCCATAGCTTTACAACAAAGACAACTGGGTCTTCTACCAGGGCAAGATGTTTCGGTCTTCTACAATTGTAACAAAGAGTTAATCCAATCTTTCTTTTAAATGATACCCATCATTTCATGTGCTGCGCACTAGGATAATGGTAGCTAACTTGCAAAAAATTCTTTCTAGGATCCTACATCCCTTTGTTAGTCCAAAAGATTATTTCTATGCATAGGAATAACATATCTTTCACTATTCTTATCACATCTACTCATATCAAACTTTCTTTCTTCTAGTTGTGCCCTAGTTTCCAGGTTAGGACAAAATTTATCAAACATACCTAGATCCATATTTTTGAAACAAGAATTTCTACTTATCTTACCTTTTCAATCAAAATTTCTCACTATTCTTACCTTTCTCAGAGAAGAAAGCTTCAAGATCTTACCTCTTTTATTCAGATCAGACTTCTCTTCTTAGCACAGAGCTTCACAATCCAAGTAGAGTACTGCGCACCAGGGCAATAGATCTACGCAGAGAGCTTTCACAGTTTCAGGTCAGATTTTCGCACATAGCTTCTTCTTCCTCAGTTCCCAGCAATCACAGTTTGAGGTCAGATCTTCGCACAAAGCTTCTTCTTCCTTAGTTTCCAACAATCATAGTTTCAGGTCCCGACAACAGAACCATTTGTTGGCACAGGGGCAGACCCGGGGTTCAACGCTACAACAACGCACCAACAAAACCCTAACTACCAGCGCTTTCGGCAACACCTACGAAGCAGATGAAGTCTCACTCGAGGTAGAGGCAGGGGTGGTTGCAGGACTTAGATGTCTGCAACCTTAGCTGGGACACAAATGTGTGATTGTAACACCTTAACAGAGCACTTAGTAATTACAGTTCGTTAATATTTAGCCCTAGTTCACAGCACAACTAAATCCTAACAACACATCAGTGCAACATTCACACATATGTAATGAATTCAAGCACTAAGCATACCAACAGAGATCAGATCTAGCATTCATTTACATTATTCAACACTAAGCTATCATATGAGATTCATCTATCATCTAACAACGCACTAAGCATTGAATCACATAAACAAGAGAGAAATCATAAAGCACAAAGCATTGATAACACATGATATACGTGGTTCACCCCCTCCCTGGGGCTACGTCCACCAACTCTTCATCTTCTTTATTAGCTTCTTTCAATCTTCTTACATGCACAAAGCCTCCAAATCAACTCCACAGAGGACAGGAGATCTGCGCACCTCGCCAGATCCTCCTTCCTCGAGTAGATCTAGGCATAGAGCCTTACAAAGTCTTTTACAGTCGCTTTCACATAGCATTGCAAGTCACGCACAAAGCCAAATCACACAGATCTACTTTTGCACTTAGCAATAATGGCTCACACTGACTAGTCACTACTTCTTACATCGCCTAGACTTCTATTTATTCATTACAAAATAGGCCTAAGCATGGGTAAACCCATGGGCCGACATCCCCATATCCATTACATAAGCCCAAAACCCAAAAATCCCTAAAAAGGGGCCGAGATCCCATGATCTCCGCTTCGACTTGCTCTCCGCCTTCAATAGCCTGTCGAAGTCCCAAAATTGTAAAAAATGACCAAGGATCCTCAAAACTTGATCAAGAACCAACAAATAGTATACATTTCTCATTCTTATGTGAAGAGATTTTGAGGTGATCAATCACTTGCTTATGTTCTCCATCTTCCATTATTATTCTTTGCATGAGGCTTTGGATGGTTTTTTTAATGATAGTTATCTTTACTTTTCTACTACTATTATTATTCTTTGCATGAGGCTTTGGATGGTTTTTTTAAGAGTCGATGTCACCTTTACTTTTCTACTACTATAATTGATTTATGACCCCAAACTATTTTTTACTCTTTTTCCAAAATTTATGTTCAATATTAACCACTTAATCACAAAAAACTCCATTAGAGGAAATTTAGAGCTAAAATAGGCCGAATAAAAAAAATAGTTCTTGTTGAGTTGGAAAATAAATAATTCATATAATTTCAAAGATTTGAGTCAATGATAATCATTGAATTGGTGATATAAAATCCAACTCCTAATCCTTGGCATTTAGGGAAGGTTTGCACTATCTTTTTCTTTGACTATCTCTTTCAGCACTGAAAGGTCTAGTTCTGTAATTAGGCAGAAAGTTTCTTTGACTATCTCTTTCAGCACTGAAAGGTCTAGTTCTGTAATTACGCAGAAAGTTACGTCGAAAGGCGTACACCTATTGACAATGGGCACAATTAATGATCTTTTAACCTTATTTAACTTTAAACCCTAATCTGATGGCTATGCATTGAAGATGCTGGCATATTCTTAGTCATCCTCCAAGATCAATGGATCAGATTTATTGTTCATAACTTTCTTGCATTTATCAAGGCATCAGTTAACATGTTTACTTTTTAACATTTACCTAATCACATTAAAATATTACTGTAAAGATATGTAATTGCCACGTTCCATTTATCAACCTAATGCAATCAAACATTTTATATTACCACAGATGGATTACCACAAACATTTTATATTAAGGGCACACATTCTCAGTATAATATTGGGGGCACGCGTTATCAGCCGCTACCTTTCGGCGTTCTCAGCCGCGAGTTAGCGGCTGTGCTAGTTATTCAGCTTCCGAAGACCCTGTAATGGACTAAAATAATGGGGGAAAAAATTGTTGCAGACACAACGGATGGCCTCAACGCATTTCCCACCCTGAATATCTCTGGTAAGACGAATCCTTGAAATAGTCATTATTTTATTTCCTCTATTATACCATGTCTATACCTCGCAATGGAATTCTATGAGTCTTCCTCTTGCATAGTATTTTTCTTTTGACAATTAGTTTCCTCCTCGAGACTTCGAGGATTCTAAAACAAATTTTATGTTGTAACCTAGTTTTATTAAAAAAAAAAAAATCTTGGCTCTATAATTTCTTACTAACAGAGTTGGTTATTTCCTCAAGAAAAGAGGAGGTCCTTCGATTGATTAAGCATCGTAGGGTTACAACAACAGGTTAATAGAATTTTGTTTATACTGTGAGTCGTTTTTCCTTGACTGTCTAAATTATATCACTGTATAATTTTACTTAAGCGTTGTAGCAATTATCTATTAGGGTAGAAGACACTTTGTCGTTTCAAGTTCAGGAAAGGGTCGAATGACAGAGTACTAATAATATCTTATGTTGTCAATGTGTTATGTTGCGTTTGTGGTTTGTTAACCCACGTTTAAACTGTAACAAGTGGTAACTTGGTCGTTCCCAAAATATTATCTTCATGATTTCTGTTCGTGGCCATCTTTGAGTTTTTAGTTAGGGTTAAAGTAAAAAAAACACACTCCAGAAAATCTGGTTACAGGTAGCACTTAAGACTTTGAATCTACATCTTATGAATGAATCATTTCTGTGGTGGAAATCCTACTCATGCTTTTAAATATAGTTTGACTTCATACATATCTAGTTAAATATGAAGATACAGTTAAAAATTATACCGAGAATCCACATATAGAGAGCTTAATTTATTTGTATGTTTACTCAACTTTATTTGAGACAACTCAGTACTTGGTTATGAAATTATTATTGCAAAGGGTTGATAACGCTTATATATTACCGTGAGATTATTATTTTTTATTTAATCATTCAGTTTTCAATGTTTATTACGCCTAAAGGTGTACACCTATTGATAATGGGCAGATTTAATAGGGGTTTAGTGCTTAATAAGTTTTTTATGGACAGGATTAAATATGGCTGGAATATTCTTAGTAGTCACACAAAATAAATGACTGTGATTTCAATCATTAAATTCCTAGTTATTATAAAGACATCTGTTTATGTGGTTACTTTTTTACATTTACCTAATCATATTTAAAAATTACTTTGATAGCTAACTGATTGCCACGTAAGTGATTAACAGAAATTAAAATATTAACACCAGATAAATGAAGCTCAACCATTTATTTGTTAATCAATAATAAAATTTAATATATTATTTTAAGGATTCGTTTCATCCAACCTTTCGGCGTTCACCAATAGCTATTTAGTTGTTGTACTAGTCATTATTAATGATGGGTCCTATTTTAATTAGCGAGGGAACCCATCACACAATTTTAGGATGTCTTTCCCTTTCTGGACTTCCTCGATGTAATCCACTTTCCAGTTCCAACCATTGTGGACTAGATACAGGTAATTACCTCTAACCATTGTGGACTATCTCTCATATATATATAGATGGTCAGTTTGCCTACAGCGCAAGCAACGAAAAGGAATACCCAAATAATCTAATCTTTGTACAATAAGCATTCCACGCCATTCAATCTGTAAAGTTTCCAACAATCTAGCATGTATGTCCACTTCCAAGAGAATTTTTTCCATTCTTTTGTCAGTGGAATGTAAAGTGTCCTCACTACCTCAATAAAATGTCCCAAGACATTTCCTATAGCCTCCATATGTTTTTCATTCCACAACTATAGCGGAAGACCCGGGAGCAGGACCCAAAGATGATAATAGCTAAAATACTCCATCGTTGGATCAAACCTAATCCACCACCTCTTTAGCATGAGGATACCTCCTTCAAATGCCCAAAAACTTTCAAAAATCTGAGCAGGGGTTTTGAAAAAAAAGCCGAACCATCCCCTTGGCAAGGTCAAAAGCACCGGGGAATAACACAGAAGGGGAACCAGGGAGGTGGCTTGTTGGGGAAGCGGTTTACACCAAAATGCACTGTGTGGGCATGGAAGCCAAAAAGAACCAAAAGGAAAATGGTTCTAGGTTTGGATGTTGGTCTAGAAGAATCTTTCTTATTTTCCTTGTGTGCATTGGTGGGTAGGTTGGCTTACCGTTTTCTCTGCAAACCGTTTGTCTCAGAGTGGATGTGTGTTACCTGGGAACCGCTTTTGGGTAATTCCCCGATGCTTTTGACCTTTCCGAGGGGATGGTTTGACTTTGTGTTCAAAACCCCATAACACACTGCTTGGATTTTAGAATTTTTTTGGGCATTTGAAGGAGGAAGCCTCATGTTAAAGAGGTGGCGGATTAGGTTCAATCCGACGTAGAGTATTTTAGCTATCATCATCTTTGGGTCCTGCTCCCGGGTCTTTCGCTGCAGTTGTGGAATGCAAAAGCTATGGAGGCTATAGGAAATGTCTTCAGACATTTTATTAAGGTAGCTGAGGACACTTTATAGTCTACTGACAAAAGAATGGAAAAAATTCTCGTGGAAGTGAACTTACATGCTGGACTATTGGAAACTTTGGAGATTGAATGGCGTGGAATTCTTATGGTACAAAGATTAGATTATTTGGGTATTCCTTTCCGTTGCTCACATTGTAGGCAAACTGACCATCTAAGGAAGGACTGTCATCATTCTTTCGGAGTCATCATTCTTTCAGAGCGCCTATTGATGAGGAACTCTCGGAGGATAATATTTCAAATGGATACTCTCAGGAGTCGGAGGTGCAGGAGCAAGGAGATTTTTTCGGTGCTTGGGCCTTGGACATAACAACATCCCCAAATAACACCTTCATTGGTAAGTTGAGACATTACGTACCTTCTTTGTATTGCTCTTTATCTGTGTGGGAAAGAGACCACCTCGATACTTTATTTCCTTCAGAATCAAGTTTATCTGTGGTGTATGTTAAGACTGTGGTTCATTATACAGTATTAGAGGTTTCGGCTCTGATTCCTGAGACTGTTTTAGTTAATTCTAACCTGATTTTTGTTGGGCGTGAGCCTACCATCTCCATTGATGATAACCTTGACATGAATAACTTTGTCCTTCCTAAGATTTTGTCGGTGGAAGATTCACACCTCTTAACTAGTTATGGAGAGTCTGCCGCTAGAGAGCATTCATTGGATAGGATGTTATCAGATTTGGTACCATCCTATAGGGAGGTAGCTAGTCCTATCTCAATTTTGACTTACTTGGGGAAAGATGTTTTGGTTTTCGTGGGGCCCAGTGATGTTGCTACAACTTCTCGCAGTTTAGGAATCTCTTCTGGGAAGGACCTTGCATGGTCACAAGGATTGGGGCTTGAATTATCTCTTGTAAATACTAGAAGTTCCTGTAAAAAATAGGGAACACACCTTTCCTTTTTGGCTAACCAACTTTCTACAACTATTGATCAGGGGGTGCTTATAGGCATAAAATCCCTTGCATGTGAAAAATCATGATCATCTTCTCTCTTAACATCAAAGGAGTAGGAGGACCCTTAAAATTGGCCTCTATGCGTAGAATTATCTGAAAAACTTTCCCCAATGTTATTTTTCTACAGGAGACTTTAGTGGATGAGGAGAAGGCTAGGAAATTCATGTTTTCACTCAGGCCGAAGTGGATGTCTTGTGTTGTTAGCTCAGTTGGAAACTCAGGTGGCCTTCTAGTGTCTTGGGACCCATGTTTTTTTGAATTTTTGTCTGACCTCACCTGCGGTCATATTTTCTTGATAGGTTCCATCTTAGTGGATAAAAGGAAGCTTTCACTTCTGAATATTTATGGCCCTTGCTCAGACCGCAAGAATTTCTAGAAAAAAATGGAAGACAGGGAGTTGTTAACACATGTTGACTTGATTATGGCAGGGGATATGAATTTCACTTTAAATTCAGATGAGATTTGGGGTATTTCAACATTGACTGATCCATTGGCAATTTTCTTCAAGGATTTGTTTGAAAAATCTAATTTAGTGGATGTGGCTCCGACCGAGTTGGAACCTATGTGGTGTAATGGTAGATCAGGAGACTTCAATATCGATAAAATACTTGACGAATTTTTTGTGGCAGAGGATCTTATTGGACAAACCATGAGGTATAGATCATGGGTGGAATTTCCTTTTTTATCTGATCATGCCCCTATTTTACTTCAAATGGATATTGGGATTCTAGCGGTAGCTCATCCTTTTAAGTTTAATCCAGTATGGTTACATGACGATTCCTTTGCCTGCTTAGCTAGTGAAGTTTGGAATGATGTTCAGTTTCAATAAGTCGAAGGGGTGCAAAGGAGATTAGTCGAGAAGATATCCCTACTTAAAAAATGAGTAAAAACTTGGTCGAAAGAAAAAAGATTACGAGATCATGAAAAATTGGAAAAGATTGAAGTTGAATTGGAAATGCTCTATGTTCAGAAAATTAAAGAAACTCATACTGCAGAATGTGATCAACGATTGATGTTTTTGGAGGCAGAGTGCAACAAATTTCTGATGGAAGAGGAAGAACGATGGAGGAAAAAGATTAGGGCTATCTGGATTAAGAGTGGAGAAAATAATACAAAATTGTTTGATCGTTATGTGAGCTACAGGAGGAACACAAAACACATATGGGATATAACATATGAAGATGATCGGGTTCATTCAGGTGAGGAGGCCATTAAAGGTGAAGCAATTTCTTACTTTAATTATTTCTTTTAGGACACGGGTCAGAATAATTTGAGTGATCAGTTAACTACTGTTCTCTTGTACCCAAAGCTTGTATTGGAGGATGAAGTAACAACTCTTGAAAATCCTTGCACAATTGAGGAAATTATATATTTTCTCAAAGGTTTTGCAAAGAATAAAAGTCTCGACCCTAGTGGGTGGACTATTGAATTCTTTCTACACTTCTCTGACATGGTTAGTCCATATTTTCTTGTTGTTGTGGATGATACTAGGATACTTGGTGAAGTTTAGCATCCGATCAATTCTACCTTCATAGCTCTGATCCCAAAAGTTAACAATCCTAGTTCTTTCAATGACTTCTGCCCTATTTCTTTGTGTAACTTATGCTACAAGATTATTGCAAAAGTAATTGTGAGGATACTTAAGACAATCCTCTCTCGTACTTTGTCTAAAGAACAACTGGGTTTCCTCAAGGGAGGACATAATTTAGATGCAATAGGGACAACATAGGAATGCCTTCATAGTATCAAAGAAAAAAAACTTCAAGCTATCATTCTGAAGTTAGATTTAAAAAAGGCTTACGATTGCACAAACTAGGATTATCTAAGGTTTATGCTTATTCATTGTGGCTTTGGACTTCTTATGACAAATTGGATTATGGAATGTGTTGCCTCAACAACATACGTCATCCTGATCAATGGTGAGGCCACAAATTTCTTCAAAAGTAGTAGAGGATTGCGACAGGGCTGCCCATTGTTTCCTCTTTTGTTCATTCTAGTGATAGAGGGTTTGAGTCTCTCTCTTAAAAAAAGTAAATTTGAAGGAAAGCTGTAAGGAATCAAAGTTTCTAGGATTATTAAGATCCTCCATCTACTCTTTCTGGATGATGTTCTTATAATGTCCAGAACATCGATTACAGAATGGCAGGAAATACAAAAAATCCTAAATGCCTTTTGTGGTGCAACAAGACTGATGATCAACATTAACAAGTCCACCTTTTTACACTATGGTGTCCAACAGGGACTTCTAGATGATTTGAAAGTTCTGTTTCATGAATCTTCATGAATCTTTCAATTGGTTTTAATTATCTTGGTTTCTTTTTTAAGTTGGACAGTTACAAGACAGAGGATTGACAATGGATTTTATTGAAATTTGAGAACCGTATTCGCCACTCGTGCAATCAGTTTCTTACTTTTGGGGGAAGATTTGTGTTGATTAAAGTGGTGCTAGAGAGTCAACCCGTTTATTGGATGGATTTGCATCACTTTCCGGATTCAGTTCTGAATCGGATCCATAAGATGTTTTTTTCTTTTCTCTGGTCTGGAAACAAACCAACTTAGACTTACCATTTATGCAATTGGGACACCATCTCGAAACCAAAGGTTTTTGGCAGTTGGGGTTTGAGAAACATATTTTGTTTTTCTAGGGCACTGGCGGATAAACATTTGTGGAACATATTGATGCAACCTAGTATTTGGAAGAGGGTGTTAAAAGACAAATATTTTCCCCATATCTCAGTGATGACTTAGATGCAAACCACTTCTCTAGTCTCATCTTTTGTCTCAAAAATATGGAAAAAATTACTGAATACTTTACCTTTGATTGTGCATTGGGTTGCTTGGAAACTGGGTGCGGGAGATTCCTTTATTGTTGGAAATGATGAATTATTGGGCATGGGGAAGGAATCCATTCTATCTGCTGAGTTGATTACTTGTCTAAATAGAAAAATTGTGTATTGTATTTATCAAGCTAATCGAGCTTCCTCACGGGGAATGATATGCTCCAATTGGCTAGATAGATCAGAACTGGGTCTCGAGGGTGACATTGCATCCAAATGGGAATGGTAAAATAAGAGCTTGATTGGATCTGGAATTTTATTTTCTGATAGAGTGGATGAGTTAATATGGACAAGTGGAGATAGATCTGGTCAGATAACAGTTAAAAATGTCTACAATGCACTTGTAGCCAAGTTATGGAAAAAAAAATGAGGAGTTTGGAGGAAAACGATATGGGGCTGGGATTTCCCACAAAAGATTAAGCTTTTTTCCTAGCTTGTGATTGAAGACAAAATAATTACCTGGAAAAATTTACAAAAGAGAGGATGGGTAGGGACAAGATTATTTCATCTTTGCAAAGGAAATTGGGAAACTAGAAATCATATTTTTGTTCACTGCCCTTTTACTTGTTCAGTTTGGAAAAGGATCAAAGCAACCCACGAGCTTACTACAGGGTGGACAAGATCATTATTGAAGGAATGTTTTGAAAACTGGGCTATTCATAATCAAAATTTCCCATCATTTCGAACTTTTATATGTTGGTTCATTTGGCTTGAAATGAACATGGATATCTTTGAGTCAAGGATTCCATCTATTGAGAATATTTCTTTTCTCTCCTTCGGTGCGACGATTAGCCACAGGACAAAGAAAAAAGTCCATACTAATAGACGCTCATCTCTTGCACTACTAAGTGATAAAATCATAGGCTGGTTTGATGGGGTAGCACAAATGAATGGGGAGATAAGTGGCATGGGAGGAGTCATCAAAATCAATGATCACACAATCTACAAG
>SNQJ01S0150857.1:3534-23177 GCA_010110895.2 Picea sitchensis
GGTTCTGCTCGATGTCCAAACTGTTCATGACAATAGGTTGCCTTTCGAATAGTGCCTTCTAGAGTTTTTGGCTCATCAAATTCAATTCTATTTCGATAGTCCTTAGGTAGTCCACTGATGAAGCATTGCACCTTTGCCTTTTCTGCCTTGATATAGGGTACATACCTCAAAAAATCGAGGAATTTGTTGACATATTATTCTATAGTGAGTTGTCCTAGTTTGAGTTCATAAAACTCTTTAGTCTTTTCGTTGAAATATTTTTCCGACAAATACTTCTTCCAGAATTATTTCTCAATTTGTTTCTAGGACAGGTCCTCTTCGCAAACCCCTTTCACATTCTTAAGGTCTTCCCACCAAATGGAAGCCTTTCCATTCAAGTTGAAGGTGGCCACTCGGGCCTTCATATTTTCTGAAAAGTCATGGAATCTGAAATATTTCTTTAGTCCAAGCAGCCAGACCTCTGCTTCCTCTCCCTTCTTTATTTCACCATCAAAGGAGGGTGGTTTGGCTTTTCTGAATTTTTTGAATTTATGACCTTTGGAAAGATTTTGCTTCTTCTATTTCCTTCAAGAATAGGAACTGGTTCTGCTGCTAGAAGAGCCCTCCAAATAGCCAGATTCCTTCTCAAAGGAATCATCCGCCGCTTGTCCTTTACCTCTGGGGTGGACCTTTTTCGAGGTGCTCCTCTCAGTGTGGCCACTGATATGACCATGTTTCTGTGTCTCAGGTTCATGCTACATTTGTCTTTGTAGGTCAGATAAGCTCTGCAGTAAAACTGTGTTAATTTCTGTTTGCTTTTCTNCTGCTTAGGTGCACTGTTTGCTTTTCTTGTTCTTTCATCATTCTCTCATTGTCAGCCTTACAGCTTTGTAATTCGACCATGAGGCTCCTCACAGTTTCAGCTAGATCTAGAGGGGTCCCTATTGCCCTCCTTTCATTAGAATCTTCGTCTCGGTTGTGGGAGCCCTCTCCCACCTCTTGGTGAGTCACCATTCTATGCGTCTATAGTTTCCCATGGCTGATCATCTGCTTAGGTGCAAAAGACAAACGTTGGTTGTTAGTCAATATTTATGTTTATTTATAACCAATACATAATTCATATTTTTCTCATGCACACACATAATAGGGATTTTTCATTCTTAACTTCGTCTTTTGATTAGGAAGGTTAAGACAGGGGGTTACTCCTTTTAGGAGTGTTTCGAACAGAGCTTCTGTGCAACTCGTTCATGAGCCCAAGTAGGCCAAGTGTTGTAACCATGCTCTGATACCAATTTGTAACACACCCACTACAACATAATAAATTTTTCTCCTCTTCTCAAGGGAAAAAAATCCCCGAAGTCCTATGGGGGCTTAGAACAGGATAGCTCTTCCCTTTTCCACCTCCATGTGATCATTGGTTATGACCACAGGCCAAACAACTAGGCGCCTTTTTGCATTTCGCGACTCAGGGATACAAGCGATTCAAGTCCTTCGACTCTGCAAACCCTGAAACCCGAAAATCTTACCTTTGAGGAGATCGACAGCTGTGAGTCTCCCCCCTTGATCCGACGATCTTGGCCATATCGAGACTTTGGAAATCTGGAGTTCGAAATGAAAGAGTCACAAGTCTTTTAACACTTCAAACCTCGAAACCCAATACTCGAGTTCTTGTATGAGATCCAACAGCTCTCAATGTTTTGGATCCAATGGTTCGGATCTTTTTGGAGTTTCGTGAACTAGGAGTTGACAATGAAACGAATCCAAAACTCTTGTCACTCCAATCCCCAAATCCTGATATGGGGATTTGTGTATGAGATCAACGATCATCGAGGATTTGGATCCAATGGTCCAAGAGATTTCAGAGATTTCCTCGAACTCTGACCGCTCACCATGAGTCTCCTCCGATGGACGATCTAGATCCTTTCGGGACTCTTCCTTTCTGCCATAGAGTGCATCGGGGTTTCGGGTACCGATATTTCGTGACTTGCGAAGACAAGGGTTTTTTCCCTTTGGTTTCCCAGGTGCCAAAACGTTGAAATGTCGACCAACAACCACGTGTCCCTTCGATGGACGACTGCGACCTTTAACCACGATCAACATTTATGATCTTTTCAGGATGATCAATGGTCATGATCAAATCACGACTTTTTCAAACTTATTCACACTTAAACTGATTCAGGGTTTCGTTTACTGGGATTTCGTGACTTGCGAAGACAAGGGTTCTTGCCCTTTGGTTTCTTGGGTGCCGAAATGCCAACCGACAGCCACATGTCCCTATAAAAGGATGGTCCAGATACTCCCACAGACCTTGGGGATCAACGGTCCCGATTTCTTCACTACTCACGAAGATAAAATAAAGAGGTTGAGGTATTTAACGCCCTCATTTCTTCCTCCAATCTAACGGTCGTGACTGACCGCAGATCTTTCGACAGAATCTCATTCGCCAATCGATACTCATCCACACTTTAAATGATTTCAAGGTTTCGGATGTTAGGATTTCGTGACTCGCGATGACCAGGGTTCTTGCCCTTTGATTCCTCGGGTGCCAAAATGCCGAAACGCTTACCGATCGCCATGTGTCCTTATGAATGAATGGTTCAGGTACTCTCACGGACCTTTGGATCTATGGTTCGATTTCTTTGCTACTCACGAAGATAAAAGCAAGAGGTTGAGGCATTTAATGCCCTCGTTTCTTCATCCAATCTAATGGTCATGACTGACCGCAGATCTTCCGACAGAATATCATCCGTCAGTCGATACTTATCCACATGCTGCCATTTTGGGATTTTGTGGGTCTGGGTTTTGGGACTCGCAAGTGCAAGAAAAATTGCACCTAGATACTCTGGGTGCCAAAACTCTGAAAACTCTTAATTTATCCCCATGCTAATAATTTGGGATTTCGCAAGTCGAGGTTTTTGGACTTGCGAGTGCAAGGGAACTCGCCCTTGGGTATTCTGAGTACCGAAATGCCGAAATGTTTGGATCTACGAGGACCATTCTCCCTTGTGCAAGAGTTTAAGACTTAAACTATAACATCCTCCTTCGGGTCCTCAGGTAATTTACTCCAAGTTTTGAAGACCAAACTGGAAGGTCTTCTCGAAGGTAAGTAAGTGGTCTCGAAAGGGTGCCTTCGTGAGGAAGTCTATTCAAGGCATCAGGTAGGACAACACAGGAACAAATCTCCTGAGAACAGACTTGAGAATCTGTATTAGTTCATCATACACAGACACACACACACACACACACACACACACACACACACACACACACACACACACACACACACACACACACACACACACACACACACGCACACACACACACACACACACACACACACAAATACATCGTGGTCTTTCCCGATAAAAACATGCATGCATCATTTCTGATCAAAACACCATCTTGAATAGTCTTATATTGAAACCATTCATAATTGCGTAGACTATGAACATACATGTCAACATATAAATTTCAAGATACAAGTTATAATACTTATGAGAAAAACACCAGGTGATGGCTATGAGGAGGGGTGCTCGTTTCCACCCAATGATGACTCCAGGCTCTAATGTGACTACTAGCCACCACGGGCTAAGACCACGATCGTGAGGTGATTCTGTTCTCCAATGACCAAGAGCAGGGGTTACTCTCATCCTTCTCCACTATCACTCACTCTGTATTTTCCATATTTCTTTTCCTCTTTCCCTAAATATGCACTTATTGATAGCACTCTTCCTGCAGCACTATTTTAGAGCAAGGTTAGGTAATGACGCGATCTTCCTGTGATGGATTAGGTCTAGGGACTCTGAGATGGGCGGTTCACCCCATCCCTCATTACTCATGAAGACCCCTTTACCTACCAACTTTGGTGAGTGATTTTAATTTGGAATAGAGACGTCTTATTTCTCGAGACGTGAAGTCAAATATGATATTGAACTTCGGTGGAAGTTAATACCACCATTCGGGTGCCTTCCACCACCTTTGTTCCGCCATTATGGTCTCTTTTCATCCCATCCCCTACAAATTAGTCACACTGTGTATTCATAATATTATTTACATTCATCGACCTTTCACGAGTCCATTCATCACACATTCACATTTCTGAATTTGCCACAATACTTGTCCAGTATATTTATTTTTAGGCTGGGGGAAATAGGGCGTTACACGGAGCCCCGAATCTCCGAATATCTAGAGTCCGGGCGTTACACGGAGCCCCGAATCTCCGAATATCTAGAGTCCCAAAGTCCCGGAGCCCCGAAGCTCCGAAGATCTAGAGTCCCAAAGTCCTGGAGCCTTGAAGTCCCAAAGTAGAAGATGTGACATGGCATTATGACATCACATAGGTGACATGGATCTCCCCTAGGAAAGACACATGTCATATGATTTTGTACTTTGAAAGATCCTGTTGTACCAATAATGATCCGACACATGTCACCTGATGATAAGGCCACATGGCACCCCGTGTTTCTGACATGTAGCACCTAGGGTGTGGAGTACTAAGTGGACCCTGGGAGTTCTCCAATTCTTCATTCAAAAGATATGCAGTCTGATGAAGGTGAAATCACTGAAGTTGCGAAGAGCAGAGTAAATCCTCACCGTTGATCGAGAGAGGACACACAATAGTAGATCTTGTATTACAAAGACTTGGCACTCTAGAGGATTCAAGGCATAAGAAGTTGAGGTCGAGGATTTCTGAAGGTCGGATTCCATCTTAACCATTGATCATAAAGGATAGGTGGCACCAGATCCCAAGGTCGAGAGATTTAGTACTCCCGAGGAATTGAGTTGCAGGTTTCTTTGAGTTGAGAACTCCCGAAGGTCAGAGTTAATCTTGACCATTGATCGAGAGATGATACATGGAGGAAGGAGAGAATCTCCGATAATTCGAAAATTCGGGAGGCAACACAAGATGGAGCCTCAGAACTCCCGAAGCCTAGAGTTCCATATCTCCTGTTGATTGTATATCTGAACAGGGAATGAGGACCATCGATCCGCCATTCTTCGCGAGTTCATCAATTTGGTGGTCCGAGGTGTTTGTGATGTGCAGAAAGGGAAACCTCTGAAGTTCCACAGACCTGAATTTCCCTAGGATCTGGATAAGCACCTATCTTTTAGAGCTAGGTCACAATTTGTGGTAACATGAGATTGAGGGCCAAAGAAAAGGGGCTAAATGCTTGAAAATTGTTTTTAAGGAAAAAAAAAGGGCTTAAAGAAGAATCCCATGAGGTTCTTGATTGTACGGGCCAACACCTAAAGAAGAAAAGAAGACATTTAAACCTAAAGAGAGGATCTAACATGGATCCAAGAGCCAATTCAACTCTGAGATGGAATAATGCATGTACAGGGATTGCATCCCCGAAAAGACATTTGTTCAAGTATCCATAACTTCCTGCTCAAAACTTAGAATTGAGAATGGGAGAATGAATTGGAAAGGTATTGAACAATAGAAGATAATTGTTCACCCAGAAATTGGATTTGAACAGTCAATTTCTCAGGAAATCAGTAAAAACAATTATGATATATTAATGAATCAAAATGGTTTGTGTTTTCATGAATTATTGAGAATAGTTAGCCTGATAAAGTTATGTTGGCTGCACATTTTTTCGCAGAATTACAGCTGTCAGAAACAATCAAAGTTATAACAAAGTGCAGAGAAATGGATGATACACAAGAGGCTTACAGTCAAGAAGATGAAATTAGAGGGATGAATGTCTAGTTGGTTATGGAAGAAACCAACTCCAATGGACATGGAGAAGAAAAAGATGATAACATAAATATGGTTGAGACCATCAAAAAATTGTAGAAAGATGTCCAGAGCCACAAGTTTGATAATGAAAGGCTTATGAAATCCAAGGAACAACATGAAGACTTCAATATGAAGTTAATGAAAATCCTAGACATAATTGAAAACAAGTTGGATAAGGAGAGTGGCTCCAACAAATCAGGAAGCCACAGAACCCCTAAGGAAAAAAAAAGATCAAGGAGTGATAGAAGACAACACCATCACTGCCAAAGGCATTCCAATAAGAGAGAAAATAGTAGCTCAATTCCATCCCCTTCCAGGAATCATAAGAGGTCTTAGGTGGATGAATTGAAAGGAGAAATGAACAAAATAAAGCCTCCTTCTTTTGATGGTGAACACAAAAAAGATGAATATGATGAGACATGGCTGCTAGACATGAGGAAGTAATTCCAATTGCATAACTATTATTCTCATACAGAAGGAAGAATTGCTATCTATTAGCTTAAAGGAAAGGCATCCATGTGGTGGGATCAACTTGTGCAAGTGAAACACATCAGAGAGAAAAATGTGACTTGGAAGGAATTCAAGAAGCATTTTGAGAAGAAATACTTAACCAAGAGGTATTATGAAAAAGTCATGAAATATTTCTTTGAACTCAAACTGGGTAGCATGACCATTAATGAGTATGAAATGAGATTTTTAGAACTGTTGGAGTATGTCTCCTTCATCAAGGATGAGACCGTTAAGATTCATAGGTATCTGAGTGGGTTTCCATCCTTTATCAATGGAAAGATTCAATATGATGATCCCAAGACTTTGGAGGAAACCATAAGAAGGTCCAAGTTCTTATATGATCAACATAAAGGAAGGCCTACTTTCCAAATATCTTGGGAATACAAGAAGAAGTTTAAGAGGGAACATAGGCAGAAGGGGAACAAGCCACCATTTTTCAAAAATAGTCCTCAAGGACAACCATCTTTTAGAGAGCACATAATGGATGAGGTAGGTGGGAAAAGGCCAAGGAAGACACCCATTCAATTTTTGGGTTGTAAAGGAGACCATAAGTATAGGGATTTTCCTCACAAAAGTGATAAAGTGAGAGCTGTCCACAATGTATAAAAACCTGAAACAATGGAATACGTTGGCATAAGTGTTGAAAGGATCTATGTATCCCTGGACAACAAGCAAGTAGAGTTTCAATCACATATGATTGAAGTAGAAGGTATGATTGATAACCATGCCTTTACTATTTTAATAGAGTCGGGAGCTAGTCATAGTTACATAGATACTAAAGTTGTGGAAAGATTGCAATTGCAAAGAAGCAAGCATGGGAAATCTTGGTTGGTACAACTGGATATAGGAGCCAAGAGAAAGGTTGTTGAGTTGGTTAAATCATGTCCAGTGGACATGAATGGGATAAGTACAAAGGCAGATTTGAACATCCTACCCTTGGGTTCATATGATTTTGTAATTGGTATGGATTGGTTGGACCAACACCATGCTATATTAGACTGTCATAACAAGGAATTCACTTACCTGAATGAGGAGGGGAGTCCAAGGAATTCCTAGGGAAATTATTGTCTGAGAGATCTCAACAATGTAGCTGAAGAAGTGTTACATGAAGGGCGGCCAAATATTTTCATCCCATATGGAGGAAGAACCTAAGGATAAGGTGGCAAATTTGGAGGACTAGACAATCCTGAAATATTTTGAGGATGTGTTCAAGGAGATACCAGGACTACCCCCAAAGAGAGATATCGATTTCTCTATAAATTTGAATCTTGGAGTAACTCCAGTATCAAAGACTCCCTACAGAATGAGTACTCCAGAGCTGAATGAGTTGCAAATGAAACTTGAAGAACTTTTGAAGAAGGGGTATATATGCCCAAGTGTGTCACCTTGGGGTGCCCTAGTTTTATTTGTGAAGAAGAAAGATGGGATATTGAGATTGTGTATTAACTTCATACAATTAAACAAAGTGACTATAAAGAACAAGTATCCTTTGCCAATGATTGATGATCTCTTTTATCAGTTAAAGGATGCAAGGATATTTTCAAAGATTGATCTCAGATATGGTTATCATAAAGTAAGTATTAGAGATGAAGACATCAACAAGACTGCCTTGAGAACAAGGTATGGTCATTACAAATTCACAGTGGTGCCATTTGGGTTATTAAATGCACCTGTTGTTTTCATGTGCTTAATGAATGGTGTTTTCCGGGAATATTTAGACAAGTTTGTCATTGTCTTTTTGGATGACATCCTGGTACATTCCAAGTCAGAAGAAGAGCATGAGCATCATTTGAAGATGGTGTTACAAGTGTTAAGATGTCACCAAATGTATGTCAAATTGAGCAAGTGCTCATTCTATCAAAACCAAATTCACTATTTGGGGCATATCATATCCGAATAAGGGATAGCAGTGGACCCTAAAAATATTGAAGCTATTAAAGGGTGTACAACACCTAAGAATGTGACATAAGTCATATCCTTCATGGGTCTAGCTGGCTACTACAAAATATTCATTGTAGGGTTTTTGATAATTTCTCACCCAATCACTTCCTTGCAAAGGAAGGGGGTGAAGTTTCAATGGACAACAAAATGTGAAAATATCTTCCAACAATTGAAGCAATTGTTAACCAGTGCTCCAATTCTGATAATTTTTAATCTGAATGAAGATTTCATGGTTTGCACAGATGCATGCAAAGAAGGACTTAGTGGAGTCCTTAGTTAGAATGGGTTTGTGATATGTTTTGAATCTAGAAAAATGAAGGAGCATGAAAGGCTCTATGACACTCATGATTTGGAGTTGGAAGCCATAATACATGCCTTGAAGAAGTGGAGGCACTACCTCATGGGAAAGAGGTTTGAGCTGAGGACAAACCATAATGGTATGAAATACTTGTTTGATCAACCAACTTTAAATGCTAGGCAGGGAAAATGGTTGGAATTCCTCTGTGAGTATGACTTTGACATTAAGAACATCAAAGGAAAAGAGAACAAAGTGGATGATGCACTCAATATGAGAGTGCATGAACTACATGATACAACCATTAACATGTATCAAAATAATCTTAAAGGAATAATTTATGAATCTGCAAAAGTAGATTTGCAGTGCATGGAATTCTCTTGTACATGAGCAAAATTTATGTACCCAATTATCATGAGTTGAGGAGTATGATTTTGCATGAGATGCATAATGTACCTTATGCTAGACATCCAAGATATCATAAAATAGTTGTGGCAGTCAAGAGCCAATATTATTGGGCAGGCATGAAGAAGGAGATAACTGAGTACATTGCTAAATGTTTGGAGTGTCAAAAGGTCAAGGCTGAGCATAGACACCCGACTGGGTTGCTGGAACCATTTCCCATTCATGAGTGGAAGTGGGAAGTGGTGACAATGGATTTCATCACCAAATTTCCCAGAACAAGAAAGCAACACGATGCTATCATGGTGGTAGTGGACAAGCTTACTAAAGATTCCCATTTAATTCCTATGAAGGTTACTCACAAGGAAACCAATGTTGCCAATATTTATATGAGGGAAGTAGCATGCTTGAATGTTATACCCAAGACAATTGTTTTTGACAGAGACCTAAATTTTACCTCAAATTTCTGGAAGGAATTATTCAAAGGGTTCAAAAAAAATCTAAACTTTAGCACAACCTATCATCTCGAGATTGATGGAAAACAAAAAGAGTGAACCAAGTGATAAAAGATATGCTAAGGATGTACGTGATGGACAAACCATATAAATGGGAAGATTATCTACACTTGGTATAATTTGCCTACAACAATGGGTACCAAGAATCACCGAAGATGATCCCATTTGAGGCACTTTATGGCAGAAAGTGCAACACAACAGTAAGCTGGGACAACCCAACAGATAGAGCAGTAGTTGGGCCAAAGTTTCTCAGGGAAATGAAAGAGCAATTGTTGAATATAAAACAAAATTTAAAGGTTGCCAAAGATAGGAAGAAAAGCTATGCTGACAAGGGTAGAACTCACAGGGAATACAAAGTGGGTGATCATGTTTTCTTGAAGGTGAAGGCAACAAAAGTTCCATGAAGTTGGGAAATTGTTCCAAGTTGGCAGCCATATATTGTGGGCTATTTGAAATCCTAGAGAGGATTGGACCAGTAGCTTACATGCTTGCATTACTTGCATCTATGATTTTTTATAATGTATTCCATGTATCATTTCTCAAGAAATGTATACTTTATGCTAATCATGTTATTGATTGGAATGTGATTCAGGTGGAGAAAGGAAGAACTTTTCAAGTGCATATGGTACGCATTATGGATCAAAAATTCAAATAGATCCGGAACAAATCCATAGGGATTGTAAAGGTACAATGGACCTAGTACGGTCATGAGGACACAACTTGGGAGCATCGGCATAATACCCACATCTTTTTGAAATTTTTGGAAATCTTGTTGATATTATGTAAGTAAGATGCAATGAGGACAATGCATACATAAGGGGAGGGGATTGTAATACCCCAAGGCCAAGCCCATGCTAGATTGTAATTATGTTTATAGGCTAGTGGGCCAAGTGTTTATAAGATGGGAGGCTTATGTGTTTATTAGGTCGAAGAGCCTAGTTGTTGAAGGCCAGGGAGCCTGATTTTGTATATGTAAATAATCACATCATTAATATAATTACATCGCTGCATGTAGACCAACCACAAAGAAAGAGTTATGGGGGACTTAGATCCACTGGGTAGGGAAAGGGATGGGGCTAAGAGGCTAGGAAAAAGGGCTAAGCTAGGAGGCTTATTGCCAAGGGAATATTATAATATATTTCCTAAAATACTAAATTTTGGGGAAATAACCCATGTCATCCTAAGTTCCTTTGGGGAGAGGAACAAATTCCAAGTGGAGAGGAACAAGCTCCCAAGAGAGCTATGTCAACTTGGGCGCATGCAATTTTATGGGGGAAAATCCGTCGTTGTGAGGTTTCTCTAAGCATTCTTTCCATCCTTCCCATGCACGCACACACTCATAAGCTGAGTCACAACCTCCATTGTTGACCTCTGCAATCTATGAAACCTGCAAACCTATGAAGCTAACCCATTTGGCTTGAGCCATATCACACCCTAGCCATTTTGCTTTTGCTTCCCATGTTTTTATTTGGACTCATGTGGCATACTATCATTACCAGAGCCCATACCCGATTTTTCTACTATGGTTACTTGTTTTTGTTAGGAGCTAGATAGAAGAAGCAGGTTGTCAGGCTTGTGGTTTGAAGAAGAGGGTTGTCAGGCCCATGGATTGAAGAAGCAGGTTGTCATTCCTATGAGAAACTCTCTCTAGGTGAGAGAGATTGTTGGGGAAGTGATTTCTCCTGGAGGGAGTCCAACAACAACTATAGAGCTATGCGAATTCCATATCCGACCTGTTGTTGAAGCCCTGGAAGGGAAGGGGAGCAACCGATGGAATGTGGAACAATGAAGTTGTATATTCCCAAGGTAGGAAAGACATGTGGGGAATGAGAGTCTGTGAGTGGTGGGCATAAGTAGGATCCTTGGAGGGAATCCTTCCCGTTGCATTGTGAAACTTTCCACAGTTTCAACCTAGCCTATGAATCCCTTTACCATGGGTGGAGTTTAGTCCCATCTCGGGGGTGACTAGCTGCTAATGGCTTGGAGCAGTGTGGTCTAAGGCTGGGAGGTTCCTAGAAGGTCTGCACATAGTTAGTGACTTTTATAAAAAGATAAGTACCATCTCTATGTTAGTTTTTTATGATGTGTATTATGTACATGCCTTTATATTTATAAGAATTGCATGTGTTTCTCCATGTATGTTTTATTGTGATTTCCACATTTAATTTGTGTATTAGTAGAATGGATATTAGATGTTTAAGTTTATATGTATGATGTTCCGCAAAGAGCTATGTCTTCCATATCCCAACAAGTCCATGCCTAGGTATGGACAATTTTTATTATCAGAATAGAGTGAGCAATTTTGTTTTGTATTTATTTCAAGTGACATTGCCCAGCAGAACACCGGGGTGCCACAAATTGGTATCAGGTTTTGAATATAGCAGTTTATTTTGTAGTGTTGCTTCCTAGCTAGGTATCCTGGGCACGTTACATTCCATAAATATGATTTGAGGAAAAATCATTTCTTAATGGGAATGCAATGTAACAGACATATATATAAATATAAATATAAATCAATAATTAGTAACTATTGATGAATAGAAACCTCATAATGAAGGGTCACGTATATTCATGAAAGGGAACCCCTACATGAGTATACATACAATCCTCATTCTAATTTTAATAATCTCATACTATCATACTATTAATATTCAATATCATACATTTATATATCTTATTTATTGTCCTTATGTATTTCTTTATATTCCAAATATTTTGGATATTTAATTGGTGAGCCAGATTTAGTTGTCACAGATTTTGGAAAAACTCTCCCCATTGTGACCTTAGTCTCAGTTTTAACTCCCTCTTCAAATACCAAAAATACCCTACTTTCCCTTGGCGCCACCCTATTAATTCATGATCATCTTTCTTAATTCACTTGGAATCAACATATAAGATCCTCTCCCAGATCCTCACTCCTCCACATTGACATTTTTATTTCTTGAGGATACTAACTATGCTAATGTTTTTGTTGTTGACATGAGTGGATTACAAGAACAATCATGGCCACTTAAAGGAGAAGAAGTGAAAAGGATTTGGTTATTGAAATTTCCTTATATAGGAATGGAGAGGAGATGAGAACCAATGCTCCATGGACCATCCATGATGGCACCCTTTTCATTATTGATAAAGATATATCATATAAGTGGGAGAATATATATCAAATGTTCCAATATGAGACATACCTCAAGTTACCGAAAGGTGAACAAGACCTAGGTGTATACCACATGATAAATCACTTGAGACTTAACATGATAGTTTCCCATGTATTGAAGCAGTCTCATGGATCATCCACTAAGTGGATATGGATAACAGAAAAATTAGAGACAAGGAAGGAAAGACCATATCCTCATTCAATTCATCAATATTGCATACCTTCTACAAGCACCCCATTTATGGGAATGAAGTTGAAAAACATTGTATGCTACAATTTCCCTTAATGCATACAATTACAACGACTAACCATATTTTCAATTTGGTAGATATTCTCTTTGCCACTATGGAAGAAAATGTATCAACTACCAAATGCATAGTGCCAGGGAAACACCCAAATTTTCACATGTCTTCCTATTTGTTGGATGTGGTATGTGTTTCCCCCTATACCTAGGGGTAACTAAGGAGATGTTGTCTTGAGTCCCACAGGTGGTAGACATGGAGTGAGAGAATCATATTGACCAACAGATCCCACATGAAGTAGACAAAGCCCCTCCCTTTACATAACCACTCATCATCGACAACATAGCAATGTCGACTACACCGATTTGGCCCTAGGAAGTCAATAGGAATTGATTCAAGAGGTAATAAGTATAGTCTCATGGCAAGTGTCCCTTTAATATCTGATGCATTTGAGCATGTTGCAAAAAGTCCTTTATTGATTACAAAACATTTTCTTGGAAATTATGCCTTTTGTTTGATTTGACCATGGTGGTTGTCATGGTATCCTAGTAAGTTGGTCACCCTTGAGAAAATGTTTGCTACTGGGGGGTTTCCTTGAAGGGTCATTGTACCATTCCCACTCATGCTTACCACTTTCCACACTTCTTCCCCTCCGCTTCCTCATATTTTACATTTTTAGGTTCATTGACCCCAAGAGGGGTTTCTACCTCATTTCATGTGAAGAAGCGGTTAAAGGCCCATAGGTGTTGTAGTTGAGATCACACAAATTATCACCCTAAAGTCCTAAGAGATATGAAATTATTCTCTAAAGGAATAAAGGAATTTTAAGTGAAAAAAAAGTGTCCTTGAAGGGGGAGTGCATTGCAATGTTCTTTTATTTCCACTACATATATCACCCAATGTGTTCTAACTTCAAGTGGAATTTCAATGCTCTTTTATTTCCATTGCATATAGCACTCAATGTTCAGATTAATAAAAAAATTATTTCCAAGCTAGAGTGTGTGGTGTATTTTATTTCATGTTCGCACCATATTGACTTGAACTTGTAATTGCATGGAAAAAGGAAAATAAAGGGCTTAGAAAAAGGTTGCATTGTAAAAAAAGGGTAACTCAAGGATGTAGCTCACCCTCCACAAAGGAACCCATAAATGAGACAAAATGAACCCTTGATATGTCAAGAAACCCATGCCCGAGAGTCTTTTCCCAATCCACCTCATACTCATTACATTATCTAGATAGGGTAGTCTTGGGAAACATTCCTTGACTTGGGGATTGGCCTACCCAACAGGGAACCATGACACCCCTCTCGTACCTAACTTTGGAAAATTTTATAAGGTCTTTGATCATTTGTTTAATTTGAAAAGGGGGGATTTAATGCACTTGTTTGGGTGATTCTTTTATTAAATGTGTCTTACTTGGCATGATTCATATGAATTATGGACCTTGGAGGGCATACTTGTTTGTATTTTTAGGACCTTGCCTGGTAAAATCTATTCATGAATAAACTGTACCACTTGGATCTTCATAGGGGCTTAAAATCCCATAGGATGGATGCCATACCCCACATGTGGGAGACATTTTATGATGAGTTTTTCCCCCTTTGAGTACGTCTAGCCTCATGAGGAAGGCTTAGGATGATGAACCGCACATGACACCACCTTTATATACTTGGGCATGGAATTTGTCGACCTAGGAAATCCCCCTTTATACCTTGACATCATCGTGGAAGCTAGGCTTCAATAGATGATGTGGTTCTGGAGGTGGTTTGACAGGAGGAGACACATAGCATGGAAATTTTTCACATGAGAGCATGGCACATGACATTTGGAGGCCCAACATTCTCCTCTTTGAGGCTTGACGTCTCACTTTTAAGCCCTACATCACCCTTATAAGGAGTTTTGTGTGACTTTTCAGCCCTACATCACCATTACAGGGCATGGCATCACACTTCTAGGGCTTTATTTCATGTATGCTTCATTTTTGGCATATTGTAGAGGAAAATGAAGGGGGTTGGTCCTCTTCTAATTTGTTGTTGACAATTGTATGTGGACAAATTGGTTAATATGACCTCATATAAATAGAGGGTCATCTCATTTCATTTCATCATCATCACTTCTCACCATTTGTGAAAACAAGTATGAATTTTTTTCCCTCTTTGGGATATCTATCTCTTCTACCTTATGCAACTTTCATGGAGGGTGAAATTGTGGATGCTTTTGCTGATTTTTGGATGAAATTTCTGCAATTAGGGTTTTATCTTATGCTATCTTGGTAAAGTAAGTGAAATTTATGCAATTTTATCTTTATTCTATTAATGTTACATGGAAATTTCTCTTTTTCATGCGAGACATCATTCTTGGTGAAACCCTAAGAGAGGAGAATAAGTTCTTCCTCCTATCACAAGGTTAATTTTGTCCAAAATTTGTGAAGGAATACTTGTTAGGGTTAGACTTCTAAATCCATAAAGTGCTATCACTTTAGGATTTTATCTCTAGACATTTGATTTTAATCCAATTGAAGCATCAAGAAGGGAGAAAAGGTTGCTAGATCCCAAAAGTGCTTGCACTTTAGCAATCCTTCTCCTTAAGGTTTAAACCCTAAGGCCCTAGTGTGATAGAACCTTAGAGTTTAAATCCCAACTCTTAGTTTCTACTTGTTAAATATTCAAGATTTATTGTATTTACTGTTATAAATACTCCATATCCCTCAAAGACACTAATTTTACTGCTCTCTTGTGGTGAAATTTATCAACAAACACTCTCTTTGAATTCTCTCAAGTTCTCTACTAACTTTACTAACACTAACACTCACTAACTTGCTAGTAAACTTGTTGCTATTGCAAAAGTTTTCTATAACCATAGGAATACACTCTTGTTTTCTACATACACTCTTGGAAAGGTGGCCTAACATGTTCATAAATTGCATATAAAAATTGGATATTACTATAGTGGATGTGTGATAAGTTTACATTGTCAATTGTTGCATTTTTTATTGATAATTATTGTTGCTTTTATAATTTACTTACCATTGTTGTAATACTGTTCAGTGATGCAAATTTATAACAACCATAACAATTTTCATTGTCTAGTGTATTCAAGGAGTATTTATTGCATGTTTGGACTTGTAAATAATCAAATGTTTTCTATAAAGTGTTCTTGTTCCGGGAAGGGACTCAAATAACTTCATACTCCTTCTATTTCCTTCACATATAACTTTATTTAGGTGATCAAGAGAGGGGGAGGTAGGCTTGGATACAATAATTGCTACTTTGATCCCTTGAGGTCATTGGGGAAGCCTCCCTTGTGGTAGATCTCCTCCATCACTAAAATGGGGGAATTTATTACCAAGGTGACAATGGCAGGATTTTATATAGTTATGCAAGATTTATAGACTTGTAGTGGGACTTTTCACAAGTACAAATCATGTGATAACATTTTGGCACTGTTTTCAGGGAAGATTGAGTCATTCTCCTCAATGACATATCCTTTGGTAAAATTTCTCCCAAATTCCTCATCTTTCAAGTTTACTTGCTAACTCCACTAAGGGTAGTTCCATCACCTTTATTTGATGATCCTAGAGGGATCATCTAGTGACTCCATTGATATATTCTGAGGTGTCATCCTTCTTGCAACTTTGTGATATTTCATATTTTCAAGTGATGGGATTATGGAATAATGGCCACTTCATGGAATGTTTCCCTCCATGGACATTTAGGATATTCCAAAATACCCAATCACTTTTCTCAGGGTTGGGTGAATAATTGTCCAAAATTTGATGGAGACCCATCCTTGGCTATTTCTCATGCTATGAACTTCTTGAAGTATGTTTCAGAGATAGACGTAACACATCAGGATTTTCTAATAAGATTGTTTTTTCTATCTCTATAAAAAATACAAAAGGATTGGGTTGAGCATAGTCTCTGTCCGAAGAGTATATTTTCTCTCAAAATATTCATTAAAAATTACCTCAAAAGGTGGGCCTTGATAACATAAATTTATGAAGACACTTTCCATGATCTCACAGTGGCCTTCCAATGGGAAGGGTTATGTTCTATACCTATTGAGGAAGATGAAGAATCCATTGAAAAACAAGAAGTTTAAGAGAATATTCATGAAGAGGGATACCGATCCATTGAAGAGGACCAAGAATTACCTCATGATTTTTTTAAAGACAATGAAGACTTGATTGAAGAACAAGATCCTGAAGAGGTGCATCATGAGGAAGAATACCAAGAAGAACATGAGTTTCCTTGTGAGCATGTGAAAGAAGAACATGATTTTTCTTTTGAACATGCCAAAGAAGAAAACTTTGATGAAACATACTATGTTGAAGACCTGATCCATGAAGAAGATCCTCATGAAGAAAAATCCCTGGTGTTTACTCCTACATTTGACGAGGTTATCCAAGCTCCCTCCCTCCTACACACAATGAAAAAAATGAAATAAGTTATACTCATTTCCAAGACTTTGATGATTCCCTTGGATATTCTGGTCCCTTCATGTTGTAATGAAAGTGATTATGTGATGGAGAACTATGATGAGTTCATACATGTTGGGAGACATAAATGGGATGTGATTTTTCTTGATGGAGATTTAATGTATGATATTGAGGATAATTTTCAATTATTTCCACCAAAACAACCAAATGTGAGTGTTATTGACTCAGAATCCAATAACACTAGGGATGACTTAGTGCAACATTCTCATGATGATTTATGATTGTATCTTGGGGGGTTTGATACTTGTTCTTTTGAGCACTTGGATTTATTCTACGAAGAAAAGTTCCAACCACCATTGTGCTCTAATTTTGATGATGGTAAGGACATGGTTTGCCTAGAGTAGGATTTTTGTGATGAGAGTTTCCAACCTCCTCTAATTTCATATTGTTATTCTACTATAGATATGGTTGGGGGTTCCCCTCATGATGGAAAATTTCCTATTGGACAGATTTGTTTTCAACATTTGGTTTGTTGTAGGAATTTTTTAGTTTCACACACAAGGTCAACAAAATTTTGGTGGGGAGATTTTTTTTTCTCTGGGCCTGATTTCATCCCTTACCTTGCACCCTCTTTTCCCATAGACAACCATAGAATTTTCATTAGGTTCTTTGTCATTCATTCTTCTCGATCTTTAGCTGACATATTTATAGTTGAGGATGAGAATATTCCTTCATCTGATTCTTTGGCACTTGTCCTGGGATGGATAGGAGATGGTTATGGTGATGCCTCCTTCCATGATTTTGTCCTTCCCTCCCACCTCTATGAGTTGGATTTTATGACTAGTTATGGTATGATGTATATCCCAACTCATGACGAGTAATGGTATGATGTATGTTATGGATTGTACTTGAATTACATTTGTTTTGGTTTATGATGAAGAAAAGGGGTAGATGTTTTGATACAATGCTAGAATGGTTTCATTGGTCATATGATTATACCTATCATTTCAACTAGAATTGATTAGTGTAGGTTAGGTAAGGCATTTACATCATGCATATCGTGCTACTGTAGTCTTTCATTTTCATATATACATGTTGCATTATAATTTTGAATACATGTTAGGGTATTTTATCATTGAATTTTTTTTCTTTATCATGTCATAGTTAAGGGAAATTTTATTTTCAGTATGGTTTTGGATTATCAATGACAATTGGTGGATAACATCCACTGCCATATAATTATAAATGGGTTTGTTGGTTTAAGTGGGTACATGATTTCAAGTCTTGGACAACCAAATATGCTGAGGTTCTCATGCTCTCTACAGTTAGTACATGTCCCCATCTTGGAGATAAATGTTCCCCCCCATGCCTAGGGGTAACTAAGGAGATGATGTCTTGAGGCCCATAGGTGGAAGAAATGGAGTGAGAGAGTCAGATTGACTAGAAGATCCCACATGAAGAAGATACAGCCCCTCCTTTTACATCACAACTCATCGTCGACAACAGAGGAACGTCTACTACACCGGTTTGGCCCCAGGAAGATAACATGTCCTACTTGTCTTTGTTGTAAATTCGTTGATCATGATGTTTTGGATTTCCCTAGAATGATTGATAAAGTTGAAAAGATGAACCTGAGACAAGAAAACTATGAAGAAGGTCAAGAAACTAAGGATATGTTAGAAAACCAAAACGAATCAGAATCTATGTTATTACAACTGAAAGAAACCCTAAACGATCACAAAAACATCAGTCTATGAGAGATATTAAAAGAAAATAAGTGTATAGAAACAAGAATATGAGACTTCGACATAGAATGTGTATTAGATGAGGATACACATGTGAATATTATGCCAGAAAGTACTTGGGGAATTTTGGGAAATCCTGCCATGATTCCTTCATTGGGAAGGATAGGATTGTTTAAAGGAAAGAGGATAACCCTATGTGGAAGAGTTACTAATGTACCTATGATTTCTCATGGAACAGCGACCGAAGAAGAATTTGAAGTCATTAAGTTTGTTGAGAATGACACCCCTTTTGCACTTTTGTTAGGAAAGACTTGGATTGAGAAAGATCAGATCTGAAGAAAAGAAGAGGAGGCAACCACATAATAGAAAAATAAATAATTAAGGGACTTCATGGCTAGGAGAATAGAGAGCTTAATATAAGAACAAGTTGAAGAAACTGAGGGCCAGAGACTTAGTTGTCGAAGTTGAAAGAACACAGGAAGGCTTGAAAAACTTGTCCATGCAGGATAGAAGAACACTTACCCCATAAATAGCAAGCGAAGAGGTATTGCATTCGAACCCTTTGGAAGACCCTCAACAGTGCGAAGTTACTTTACTAAGAGAAGATAAGAACAAGAATGGAAAGAGGAACCCAGTGACTTAGATCTCAGGGAAGAAGGCAAGAAAGCTCAACAAGAAGA
>SNQJ01S0150859.1:10185-23322 GCA_010110895.2 Picea sitchensis
AGATGCATGGTGCTCATTTACTTGAACTTCATTCCAAATAGCAACAAATATTGTTTCATTTAAACTGGACCATAAAATTATCTTTGTCAAGGATATACACCTAGTAAATGAATACTTACTTGGAAACGTGAGCCATTCCATCTGATTAGACCTATGCTGTGATTCAGTATGAGGCCTCTCATGTGACATCTTAGGCTCTGTAATATCTTTGACATCGCTTGAATCAACTCCATCCTATATAGATTTTCGTAATATCTTTGACATCGCTTGAATCAAATCCATCCTATATAGATTTTCCATCGAGGATAAAAGTTATAATAGGTTAAAAGTTATAAAAAATTAAATAAATAAATAAAACACTTTTATACCAATGTTAAAAATATAACAGGAACACAATAAACATGTGTCATTGAAAAATAAAGGCATTTGTGCTTGGGCTTCATAGCCATCTGCTAGGACGATTGCATGATTACCCAACATTGACACTACCCACCAGATCGTTGTGCGACTAGTCCTTTCCCTCCGGTAATTTTCTAAGGTGTAACTTACTACAAGATAAAAACTGACACAATTGGATGAAATGTTGTTGAAGGTTTTGTTCAGTGAAAGTAGGTTGAAACCCTATTTATTTTGAAATAAAGAACAAAGGTAAGCCCTAAGACACACATTTTCATGCTAGCATAAATATGTTAATGATATCATTTTCAAGTTGTATCCAGTGCTTTTGTTAGCAATTCTCTCATAAATGTTAGGACGTTTTTTAGTCTCAACAGTGTTTCCAAATTCTTAGTCACTTGCAGAACCATGTGCTTCCATCTATTATCATTTATTTKGACCAACATAATAATCATCCATAATGYGTTATTAGATTGCTAATGTGTCTACAAAATTTACTGTATCTTTTCCATTCAAATGGGTTTTCTTTGATCAATTTCCACAAATTCTCCCATTACATATAATGCAAGTTAAGAATAATGAAAGTTTTGCAGTCCATTGAAACRCAAACAATCACTCAACAAGAGCTGTACATAATTTAGTTTACATATATATTTTTCTGTCTTTATYAAGGTAAATCCATGACTATCGTAGTTTTATCTTTAATTTCTTTCAAATTTTTTAGGGTTTTATGTTAGTGAGGAGGTCAAATTAAAGATAGCCATGTGGTTGCAGGTATAAAGGAGGAGGACATTAAGATTGAGTTCAACAGTGGCATGCTTTCATTGAGATAGAAGAGGCTCTTTGGGGCCTCCCTTGAGGGGCCATCGCCTTCCTCTTGGTCACAGGGTCGAGACGCTTCGAAGAGGCACTCAGGCGGTCATTGTTGATAATGCACGATGAGCTGAAATGAACTGGAAGAGGAACGAGACACAAGCTCGAGCTCTAAACTATAGAATAGTATATTATATTTATTACCTCCAATGTTATGCTAAAATAGACCAGAGATAAGTGTCCCCGGATCGTAAGTCTTAGCTGTTCAATGGCGTTTTGACTGGAATATATGTGAAATACTTGAAAAATATCAAACTATATTAGATACAACTGAAATAGGCAGATGCCCAAAATTGGCAGCGTCAATATTTTCCACACTATAATAAGAAGAGAAACAAAAAAAGAAACAAATTAGCTAATGGAATTGTGAAAAGGCTGGCAATAGTTTTAGAGGCTGATTTCCTGATCCTTCACAAAATCCCTTACTCCATCTTCAGATCTCAGCATTTCCGCCTACGCATTGAAATTTCCGTCCACGGTTATTAAAAGAGCCAGGTTTGTAGAATAGATAAACAAATGCATGGATAGGATGGTAATTAAGTAAACAAACAAAATAAATATGCCATGGAAACGAAGTATTGTATTTAGAGAACCTGGTCAGATGTGATTTCAGTTGCTAAGCCATCCACAATAACAGAAGAAAAGTGTTTTNATAAACAAATGCATGGATAGGATGGTAATTAAGTAAACAAACAAAATAAATATGCCATGGAAACGAAGTATTGTATTTAGAGAACCTGGTCAGATGTGATTTCAGTTGCTAAGCCATCCACAATAACAGAAGAAAAGTGTTTTCGGTAAGATGTATTAATCTTTGTGCTTCCTGTTATGGATGCTTCCAGTGATTCTTTAACCAGGAAAGCTTTCATACTTTCACCTTTGTCTCTAGTGCTTTTTCTCTACCTGAGATTTACTATGCAATCACAACTCCATAATCCATTGAATTTAGAACTAAAATGGAACACACGCTTATTCTTTTGATGTTGAATCTGTGCCTAATAATTGATTCAGATTTATCATTGTGCAGGGTAATGGAGTTGTGCCTAAATACCGACTCATGTGAATATCTAGCATTATGTAGGGCGATGGGGAAGGCGGTGAAGAAAAGGGTGAAAAGATAACATCCCTTTCTAAATCTGCCAAGCTCCCGAGCTCTGATTTTTGTGTCTGGTGTGAGGGCATGCAGATGGCCACGACCAACCATCCCCATCGACTCCAGTGAAAAGCTCTGCAAGCTTTCACTTCCCAAAAACCTGCATGCAGCCACTTGTTGAAGAACAGAGCCCCACCGTTAAACTGCCCACTCCATAATTTTGTTTTTTTTTTTAATATTTTTTAAAACCTAATAAATAGCTTAAACTATGGACGCATACTAGAGAAATATAGTCAAATCAACATAATTTTAACCAATGATATAATTGAGCTCACACATATAAAAAATTAGGAAAATAAAATTGTTTTATAAAAAAATTGGAATAATGTTAGAATAATGTGTATTACCATAAAACTTTAAAAATAGATACAAAATGCACCATCTATTAATCAAAATGGAACAAGTAATACCCAGTCAACGGTAGTTGACCGCGAGGGCGAAAGCTATAGTCCCTAGCCTCATAGTCCCTAGCCTCAGGCAGGGACTAATAAGTATAGATTGGGTTGCATGTTCGGTGGTGCCAACACTTCACATTTAGATTTAAAGTTTATATTTATAAGTTAAAAGTGAAATGAATTTGTAAAATTAAACTCATGGTTGAGTTATGATATTAACATAATAATTTAATTTCCCAAACCAATGTCATAGGTTGTTGTTTTGGAAGTGTGCACAATCCAACAAGTAACAATTTAGATTGAAAGGACTTCAATAAAATAGACTTTAGTTGCAAGAAGATCTAAATAATGGACATGGTGGTGATCCTAATTTCTAAATTGGGAAAAATGGAAAAGCATCGATATTTTATCTAAGGTAAATATAATTGGGAATATTATTATAAGGTCTATTAAAGGCACATATATCTCATTGATGGGTCCAAGTTGTAAAGTGTAATCATAGGTAGATTGTATTCCCCGTGTTAGTTTTAAGACTAGTTATTTAGGGATGCATGTTGTAGAGAAATTGTAAAGTGTAATCATAGGTAGATTGTATTTCCCGTGTTAGTTTTAATACTAGTTATTTAGGGATGCATGTTGTAGAGGAATGGTGCATGCAATTGATGACGTGATTCCCTCTCATTATTTCCTTGTTAGTTTTAATACTAGTTATTTAGGGATGCATGTTGTAGAGGAATGGTGCATGCAATTGATGACGTGATTCCTTCTCATAGCTAGAGAGGTTGTGGTATCAAGATGAAGAATTAGTCACTTGTTAGGAATGCAAGTGGTAGGTGCACCTGTATGTTAGTTTTCAAAGAGGATGAATATTGAATTACAGGGAGAATAGTGAGTTAATCTTAGACTATTCATATATTATGTTTAAGGGGAGTCTAACATGTTGTTAAATCATGTAGGTGAAAATGTTTCCTAGAGAAATTACAGGTATTATAGCTAGCGACCCTTGTATTTGGATAGATGGATTTATTTTTATATGGATATAGATAATGAATTTGTGTAGGTACAAAAGGATGGGAAAAAATCTAGAGGATGAAGTCAAATGATGAATAAATACCAAAGGAAATGATTATGAAGGTGAAGAAATGACAAAGTTGGAGACGAGCATGAACACATAACTCATACGAAGACCAAGATGAAAACCAACCAAACCAACCAAAAATCAATAACTTGTTACAATTTTATCTCTAATAAACATTAAGGGTGAGCATTAGAAGAATAATATTGTTTATTAGAGTGTTGATAGGGACAACTTTGGAAGTTGGATTAAATGGAGTCAATGGAGTAGCTGAGCAAAGTAGTTGAGTACTATGTCATCAGTAGGAAAAATCTAGAAGGTCTAGAATAATATGCACAATCTATCTAGAACACTCCAAAGTCTTGTTGTAAAATTCTATAAATATAACGTAATAGAATTCCTTCCATGTAACCTTGGCCTATATGGCCTTGTGTTGTATATTTAAATGTGTCATTAGTGTTTTGTGTCTTGTGTTTTTTTATCATGGTATTAGAGCTAGTATGGGTTTTACTCCCTCACCAAAGATCATAGTTGATCCAGGTGGATATCGATGGCCACCCACCTATTCCACTAACTCAAAACATGGGTTTCCACCTTGGCATTTTTTCTATAGTTTTTGGGATCCCAAACTTCTAGGGTCGTTTTGAGGCCTTAAAAGACATTTTCTTGGCTCGGAAATGCTTAACATGTAGATAAATGTAGATGTTAGGCTGAATGAAATGTTAGAAAAATAGGATCACAGAGCAATAAAATAAAACAAATGCGGAAATAAAACATAGAAGATACACAATACAATAGAGACACACATATACGTGGTTCACCCAGTGTGGGCTATGTCCACCAGAGAAATTGCCAGGTCCTTCCTTTATTATTATCTAACAAATGAAGGGATACAACCTATAACAAACCTATTGTAACTTCCTCTTCTTTCTCTCACAGTCTCGTCTCTCAGAATAAAATATTCGCTATGATACATAGACGCAATACATTTCTCTCATAAAAGAGGGTTTCCTTCTAGGAAAAAAAACCCTAACATAACTTCTACCGTTAGATCTGTGACCTTATAATGAACGGTCTAGATTTACAATGAAATTACAATATACATTTAAAAGGCATTTTTTCCTTCAGGGCCCACTTGCCCGCGGACCCCCCCTGCACTCCCCTGTGTGGATGAGTGTACATTCGTCTGGGGTGTAAAGTCTTCATGGGGTATAAATATGGCTGAAAAAAAATACCTCTGAATCAGGAAGATAATTAGGCTCCACAAACAACACGAAATGTGTACTCCTCCTTTCCAATGAGGTATTGAGCACCCTAAACAAAGATCATATGCAAAAGTTACACCCTTGGGAAGTTGGTGTATCAAATACCTCCATCGGGGCCCACAAACCTTTTGGTGTTTCATCTTTTGGGGTTAGGTTTTCAGATTTTTAGGGTTTTCTCATTTCTACTTTATGTTAAAAATGCCTTTGGAGCATCATTGTAATCAACTTCTGGAAAATGAGCGTAGCCATCACATCTCTTCTCAGAGATAAGTTTCCACCATTCTAGCGAGTTCATTCACTCTGTATTTTTACAGTTTCTATACATTATCTCATTAATGTAAATTTTGTATTACTATATCTCTATGTTTCTTCCAATGTTTCTGTGTATTTCATTGTTATATCCCCGCCTTCATTTCATGCTCAAAATAATCCGGATCAGTGGTATCACAGAAGGATACTCCTTTTCGTTTCTTAGTGCATGTACCCAATGTGATCAAGGTATAGAGAGTTGGGTCTCGAGCTATTTTATCTTGAGGAAAAGAACTATTTCCATCCCAAGAGGCCTCCCATGGTGGAAGAAAAGAGAGACGAGGGAGCATGAGATTGTATTAATCTGTTTCTCGAGGAAGCCCTTAGGTGACAGAAGGATGAAATGATGTATAATTTTTCCCATATCCTTCGATGGATTCCGATAACAATAGATGCATCTTCATCAAGCAACCACTTTGGAGGCACCACCCCTTTCAAGGTACAAGTTGATTTTTATATTCTTGTGTTTGAAGGTCAGGTAGATGCAAATGCTTTGGAAAAGTGGTTAAATATGCTAGAAGGTTATTTCTTTGTCCATAATTTTCCGATAGAGAAAATATTACCTATGCTCTCTTTAAGGCTATCCCCAATGTCAAACATTGGTGGGAAACTTATTGGGAGAAAAATTACACAGAGAAGTCTAGAATAGTTGGGGTCAAGCCTACTTGGGATTTTTTTATGGATGTGATCAAGGAACAATATTACCCTATTGGAAACTATGATGATAATTACATGAGATGGACCACGTTGCATTAAGAGAGGGGCCAAATAGTGTCATAGTTCAAAATTACCTTCCATACCTTACACACCAAGTTGGGTATCAAAGAATCCAAGAGACATATGGTTCTAAAATACCATGGGGCTCTACACAGGTACATCCAAACTGAAATAGACTTTTTGGAAATCTCATCACTAGGAGCCTCTTATCAATATGTTGTCAAGATTGAGTAAAAATTTAAGCAGCAGAACAAGTAGAAATTTGAATCTGCAAATACGCAACAACCAAAGTATGGTAAAGGAAGCCCTAACTCACATAATATCCAACCTCGATACAACCAGTCCAAGCCACAGGAAAAGAAGAGTAATGGGAAGATGAAGGACACTGGGAAGTGGTGCGACTTCCATAAAATCCCTTAGCACAACACCAATGAATGTCACTCGAAATAGTCATTGGTAGCCAAGCTCAAAGAAACAGAGTTAAGCCCCGAATCAGACTTTGATTTAAGAAATAATAAAAGGAGACAGATCATTAATGCAAAACCCACTGCTACGTTCACGACCACAACAATCCAACCAAAAGAACTAGAGGATCTTGAGGAGGGGGAGAGCCTCTTCCATTCAAAAATGTGGGTGAAGAGGACCCCACTACATTTGATTGTTGATAGCAGAATCCAGAAGAACCTAATATCAATAGAGGTCATTAAGTAGTTGAATTTTACGACAACACCACATTTGCAACCATACAACATTGAGTGGCTTCACGAGGGTCAATATATTCATGTCAGCCAACAATGTCAGCTATCCTATGACATCAAGCCCTTCAAGGATGAGGTATTGTGTGATATTTCCCCAGTGGTGTAACAAACCCATGGTGGGGGCGTCAAAATGTTTCTCTTCTTGGGAGAATCAAAATCCCCATTCGAGGTCTTTGTTCCATTCTTCTCTTCCATATCTTTTCAGCCACTATCTCCATGCTCTGAACCGAGCTCCGAATTGGTAGATATCCTCTCCCAATTTCTTCGGGTTCTTCCATCCAGCTATACTCGCATATGACCATGAGCTATGACCAGACACCAAGACAACAGGTTCCAAGACAACCATCGCGCAAATCCACCAGAGTGGAAAATATCTGAAGTTCACAATCCAACGTTGTGTGTCCTTAGATATTTTGATGGCCCTGATTCACTTCGGGACTTCGCAGTTCAGGAGTTTCGAATGCTCCAAAGTCTTTTCTCCCTAAATTACTATGTACCCAGAGCTACAGATCGAGCACCACGCGTCCCTCGTTATCGACGATTGCGATATACTTTGAGACTTCAACGTTCGGGAGTTTCAAACACTCCAAATCATTTTTCCTCCGAAGTACTAAGTACCTGGAGTTACAGATCGAGCACCATGCATCCCTCATGATCGATGATTGTGATCTACTTCGGGACTTCGGCGTTCAGGAGTTTCGAACATTCCAAATCCTTTTTCCTCTGAAGTACTTCATACCTGGAGTTACAGATTGAGCACCACATGTTTTCCCTAATCAACGATCGATATCCATCCTTTGCCCCACCTCGGGAGACTTGCAGTCAACGCTCCTCCACGTTCTTTCTTCCAGAGTACCAATCCTCCGAAGTGACGGATCTTACGCCACACGTCCTATTCCAATGGACATATATGATGAACTCTGACACTCCGACCTTCGAGAGTTCTTGTGCCTTTACTCCTCAATTCCTCCAGAGTGACTTTCACCCAAAGTAAATCTCCATCCCCTACGTGTTCCGACAATGAACGGCTAGGATGATTCCTTACCTTTGGATATTTAGATGACTTATGGTCAATGTTCCACTTCCTTTCCTCCGTATTTCACACTTCCGGACTTTGCGATCTATTGACGCATGTCCCTCTCATATCAACAGTCACAATTTACTTCGGTAGTTCGAGCTTCGAGAGTTATTAACTCGAGTGACCCCACTTTCCTATGAAGTGTCTATCTTCCGAAATGGAATATATACTGACACCTGTCCTCATCTAACACACGACTCAGATGAACTCCAGATCTCTAACCTTTTGGATTTCTTGTTCAACACATCCCCTTTTCTTCCGAAGTGACTTTCCCCCGAAACGGAAGATCTTTTGCAACACGTCCCTACCAACGGACGACTGGGATAACTTCAGGACTCCGAACTTTGGAAATCCTTGTTCCTTCACACTTCGGTTCTTTCGGAGTGACATCTCTCCGGAGTGCAGGATATGATGACACATGTCCCCTTGGCTTGGAAAACTTAGATCTTCTTCAGGTCTTCGGGAGTTTTGCGATGCAAGATCCTCTTTTCTCTCGGATTCGGTTAGCACTGGGTTGACCACAACCTCAATATGATGGTTTGAGGGTATCTACATGACCCCAGATATTTGTGTCTCGTAACTTCCGTTCAAGGGTCCATTGGGTCCCAGTGTGAGCCACTTTGAGAGGGACACCTGGAAACCCTGTCACTCGACACATGGGATCCCACATGATCTCGACATTAATACTCGCATCCCCATGATCGAATGGTCATGAGGGATACTGAAGGATCCTTAGATCCACAGTCCACATCAACTTTGGGACTTCGGGGGTTTTGGTGTTACCAACCCTCTGTCCTCTCGAAGTGGTCAACGTCGAGCTGACTATGTCATCGATCCGATGGTTAGAATAATTCCTAGGCATCCTCATATCTACGACCCAAATTAAATTCAGGACCTTGGGAGATTCACCTCATGTGTGACGAATATGCTCAATTCGTCGAACCCGTGAAATCCAAAGGGCTCTAAGGGTTTACGCACATGTTTCTTCTCCATATCCGACGATTGTGAAGAACTTCGTCTCCTCCCGAACTAATCTCATCCATTTGTCTTTCAAACGAAAGGATCTTTCCTTTTCGTCTTGAAACTCGTTATTATAGCTGAGTTTTGTCAACTCCTTAAGTAAGTACTTAGGTATTTTGCACTAATTCTCCTAAACTTAACGCTTAGATAAATCCTCCGCACACCTCTTGCGCTCCTTTATCAACTCTAGAGCTTAAGGGGGGTTCTCTATCTCTTCCCACCTTGCAGAGGCTCTGTGCATACATGTGCTACCTCTCTTGAGCTTAATCGACGCCTTCCTTCAGAACGAATGGGAGTGTAGGCATGCACACGTGAGGCTATGCCCAAAGTAAACAAATTCATAGTTCACCTATTTTAACTTGAGCCACCACAAGGATCAAGAATTTACGTGTACAGGCCAAATAATTTATTATTTTATTAAATACACAATTAGGCAGAATTGAAAGGATACAATAAAACCATTAAGCAAACATATCCATCCTTGCAACATTCATAGGATATTCAACTTTAATTCACAGTTACCACTTAAATAGATAGGATATGATATTACTTATCTATTACAGGTGCTAGCCAACTAACTGGCTGTGGGTGTTCGTCCTTTGATGCAGGAGCATCATTGGCAAGCGCATAGGGGTGGGAGGGATCTCTCTGTGAGAAACCCCTTGGATCCGAGCTATCAGAATCCCTTAGATGCAAGGAGTGCATGGGAATATGAGGCCTACACAAGGCAAAACTCAGGAGGGATAACGCTTCGGAAAGTGTTTTCGAAAACCAGGAACTCATTCCCTGGAAGGAATGAAGACCGAGTCTTAGAAGACTTAGAAAGTCTTCTAAGTCTGACATGAGTAAAATCTCAGGAGGAAGAACATCGTCGAGCGTTGGATCGTGGTGGAGAATCCCGTGGACCATCTGATTTGAGGTAGGAGCACGGACTTTAACATTGTGTAGATCCCAGAGAGATATCGAAGATCTGAACGGACGGTGGAGAACTCTCGAGGAGAGTCACGAAATACCATGAGCCATTGGATCAAGTGGAGTTGTGAGGAGGTCAATGGTGGGGAAGAGATCTGACCATAGAGCTGGAGGGCATTGTGAGCCATTGATCAAGCACCTTGAGTTTTCGACGTTTCGGAATTTCGGTATTTCAGCAACCGGGAACCTGAAAGATAGAGGAGCGAGATCCTTGCATCACGATTCCCCAAATCATGAAATCCCAAAAGAACGAGCTCCAAGGCATTTCGGTATTTCAGAAACCGATAATTCGAAAGGCAGAGGAGCGGGACCCTTGCATCGCGATTCCCCAAATCACGAAACCCCAAAAGAGTGAACGCCAAGACTTTTCAGTGGTTCGGTATTTCGACAACCGGGAATTCAAAAGATAGAGGAGAGGGACCCTTCCATCTCTATTCCCCGAAACACAAAACCCCGAAAGAAAAAATGCCCAAAGATTTCGATATTTCGGTAACCGGGGATTCCAAGGAGCAGAGATATCCCTTGCACCTAGGTTTCATGAAACACGAAAACCCGAAAGAATAGGCGCTGGGAAATTTGGGCATTTCGGCAACCAGGAATCCCAAAGAGAAGAGAAATCCCTTGCATTCTGATTTCACAAAACGCAAAAACCCGAAGGAACAGGTGCTGGGATATTTTGGTCACTGGGGTTCGAAGGATGAAGGGACGGAATGCTTGATTTGTGAAGTCCTGGTCCATGATATTTCAACATTTCGGTAACCGGGGGTTCAAAGGACAAAGGGATGGGACGCTTGACTTGTGAAGTTTCGGTCCCCGATAAGTGCCTTTTTTGTATTAGCGCAAGGTCACGGCTCTTGGTCATGTGCTGTGGGAGCTCACACTTGGCACTTGGAAAAGACAACTGAGCATTTGTGGGGGACCTATGTGTTCATTTCGAAGGGTTCCAGTTTGGAACCAGAAGAGCCATTTCGGCTCCCGAACCAGAAGATCCTGGCTGGGAGGTCGCGCATCCCTGAGGATGGATAGGGGGTCTGCATCAGGTGGTATCAAAGCCTCATTTTTTCATCTGTAGACTTCAGGAGAAGGAGGAAAAGAAGGAGATAGAGAACTCGGAGTTGTACTCTATGTGTGGAATATAGTCAACATAATGCTTCCAAGAAGATGAGAACCGCCTTTAGCCAACCGTGTTGTAGAGAGGGAGATGCGAGAGCTTCGCGCTCGATTGGAAACAATGGAAGCAACATAGAGAAGAGAACCTGACGTTGGGGATGTCAGTGATGCAAAAGTGAAGAGGTTGAGGTTAAAGAAGCTGCAAGAGAAGATGTTGCAGAAGAACGTTTGTTGAGAGTAGTTGCCAGATTGGGAGGTAGAGCTAAGATAGAGGTCCCCATGTATGAGGGAAATCTAGAAGCCGAAGAATTGTTGGACTGGATAAGGTCCATGGACAAACACTTCGACTATGAATATGTCGATGAGGAGAATAAGGTGAAGCAGGCAGTCACCAGATTAACAGTCACCAGATTAAAAGGGCATGCAACACTGTGGTGGGATGAACTGCAGGCTGAGAGGAGAAGTAAAGGAAAACAGAGGATAAAGAGTTGGGATAGGATGGTAGCCAAACTGAAGGCTAAGTTCATACCCAAAGACTACCAGATCAATCTGTTCAGGAAGCTACAGAACCTGAGACAATAAGGAATGACAGTCAAGGAGTACACCGAGGAGTTCTATTGGTTGAACATAAGAACTGGACAATGGGAGAGAGATGAAGAGAAAGTCACCAGATATATAAATGGCTTGAGATATGAGATCCAGGACGAGCTCAGCATGATGTCAGTCAGGACTGTAGAAGATGCTTTTCAGTTTGCGCTGAAGGTAGAGGATAAGCTGGCCAGAAAATAGAACCAACGAGGAAGAGGTAAAAGCTCAGTCCCAAGCAAAAGCAAGGGATTTAACCGTGACAAAGCACATCAGTCTAAGGATGAGGCTGAGAAACCACACAATCACTCGGAATGAGGAGGAAGTTCATGAGGGAGACAGAGTGGTGGAAGAAAATATTCTAGAGGAAGAGGCAGAGGAGGAGTAAGATGTTATGCCTGTGGAAAGACATGCCACGTGTCTTGGGAATGTCCCAAGAAGAAGAAGGAAGGAGGAGAAGCTCACATTTCAGAAGCAAAACAAAAAGATGTTGAAGTAGAGGGAGCAGAGGATGGAGCATCCCTGATGTTGAGAAAATTTCTCTTAAAATCAGAGGCAGAAATTGAAAAGCCAGTGCAGAGAAACAGTCTCTTCAGGACAACTTGCAAGACTAAGGATAAAGTATGAAAGGTGATCATTGACAGTGGGAGTACTGACAACCTAGTATCCACAGATATGGTGGATAAATTGGAGCTGAAGACAACTGCACATCCAAGGTCATACAAAGTCTCATGGCTGCAAAAAGGACACCAGGTAATGATCACTAAACAATGCCTAGTTGAAATTAAAATAGGAGGATATAGAGATGAAATCCTATGTGATGTAATTCCCATGGATGTATGCCATATTTTTTTGGGAAGACCATGGCAGTTTGACAAAAATGTCATTCACGATGGAAGGAAGAATACATATACATTGGAGAAGAATGGTAGGATGCATATGTTGCTGCCAATGGAGGAGAAGAGATCGAAAGAGGAAGCCAGCACAAGCATACTTCTCATGAGTGGGAAGGAACTCTTGAAAGAAGTCAAGGAAGAATAGGAGATGCAGTTCGCTGTGGTGAGGAAGCCCAGAGTCATCCTTATGATTACATCAGTGGATGATTTACTTGAAGAAGTTTAGGAGCTGCTGGATAATTTTGCTGATATAGTGGTGGATGAGCTGCCAAACTCATTGCCACCCGTCGGGAGTATCATTCATCATATTGACTTGATACCAGGAAAAAGCCTGCCAAACAAGGCAGCATAAAGATTAACACCTCGAGAAAATGAGGAGGTGAAGAACCAATTCCAAGAATTGTTGGATAAGGGTTTGGTCAGAGAAAGTTTGAGCCCATGTGCAGTACCAACTGTGTTAAGCCCAAAGAAAGATGGAGGATGGAGAATGTGCATAGACTCGAGAGCCATCAACAAGATCACCATCAGGTACAAA
>SNQJ01S0150859.1:23332-33382 GCA_010110895.2 Picea sitchensis
AAGTCCCTGCGACCACAGTATAATGCAGAGTGATAAACTCTATATTCCTTGGCTATCCCGGAGGAACTCCGCTTTCTCTCCATGCAACAGAGAGTTGTGACCTCGACTCTATTATTTTCAAGCACTACCCTTTCAGCTCCCATGTCTGGGCATTATGATCCTGGCTAAACCCCTTGTCTACAAATTGATGGTGTAGATCTGTCTTCCCCCAGATCCAACGACTACAAGGGATTGTAGAACCTCAACTAGCTCGCAGTTTAATTCTCCTTCTGATATCCACAATGAATATGGGTTGTTCAATCTACGATCAGATCCCAAACTAAAAACAACGCTATATTGAATTTAAATTACGGGTACAGATCTTGACGTTAGCCCGTGTGCATATGCAATCTCCGTAGTGATTGTAGGTCGTCGATCTTAGCCCTCGATCGAGTTTAAACCACACGATTTCCAGATAATAATAATTCCAACATAGAAGTGTTTGACTGAGCATTTAGATTGAGAACATAGCTTCGATGTGTTGAATTCAACCATAGGACCAAATCATAGTACGAGTTCTATGCGATTGTTGGCCCTTGACCAAGTTTTGGATAACCTTGGTCATGTTTGACCATTTTTGGGACTTCGACAGGCTGGTTGAAGGGGGAGCGCAAGTCTAAGTGGAGACCACCGGATCTCGCCCCCTTTTGCGGGATTTTTGGGTTTAGGGTTTATGTAATGGGTATGGGATGTCGGCCCATGGGATTACCCATGTTTAGGCCCCATTTACAATGTATAAATGGATATCTTGGCGATGTATGTAGGGGGTAATGAGGCCAATGTACTAAGTCAGTTGTAAGCTAAGTGTTGTAATGTGCTAAGTGCGAGTAGTAGTGAATGTTGGTGTATTAGAGCGGAGATAGAGGCTTTGTGCATACTATGTATTAAGACTTGCAGAGCTAAGTGCAAGTGATTGTAAGAAGATGGTGTGAAGACTGTGTAAGAAGGCTTTGTGTTGTGACCTAACTCGAGGAAGGAGGATATGGCGAGGTGCGCACATATATCTTGTCCTATGCGGAGTGGGCCTTGTGACTCTATGAATTGAATGAGGATAATAAAGAGAAGAAGAGTTGGTGGACATAGCCCCACGCTAGGGGTGAACCACGTATATTTTGTGTTGTGGTTGCTTTGTGCATTATGGTTGTTATGTGAGTTATGCTTAGTGTAGCAATATATGTTGGATGCATATGATATAGTAGCTTAGTTCTTAGTGATGTGAATGAATGTTATATCTGATCTATTTCTATATGCTAAGTGCTTGGATATGTTAGATCTTGTTGAATACTGCGTTGTTATATAATTAGGGTTTTCTCCTGCAAAGTGGATAAGAGTTAAATACTAATGAATGTTAACTGCTAAGTGATCTGTTAAGTACTGTGATCACAAATCTATGTCCTAGCTAGGTTGTAGACACCTGAGTTCTGCAACCACCCCTGCCTCTACCTCGGGTGAGACTTCATCTACTTCACAGGTGTTGCCGAAAGGGTCGATAGTTAGGGTTTTTTTGGTGTGTTGTTGAAGCGTTGAACCCTGGGTCTAGCCCTGTGCCAAAAAATGGTTCCATTGTCAGGACCTAAAACTGTGATTGCTGGGAACTGAATAAAAGAGAAAGCTATGTGCGTAGATTTGTTGCTTTAGTGCGCATTATTCTACTTGACTTGTGAAGCTCTATGCTAAGAAAAGTAGCATGATATGAAGAAAAGAGGTAAGATCTTAAAGCTTTATTCTCTGATAAAGGTAAGATAAGTAAAAAAAAAAAATTCAAAAGAATGGATCTAGGTATGTTTGATAGATTTTTTCCTAGTCTGAAAACTAGGGCACAGCTAGAAGAAAGGAGATTTGATATGACTAGATTTGATAGAAGTAATGAAAGATATGTTATTCCTATGCATAGAAAGAATGTTTGGACTAACAAATGGATGCAGGATCCTAGAAAGAATTTTTTGCAGGTTAGTTAATGTGATGGCAGTGCGAAGTACAAGAAAGGTTGGGGATAAGTTAAAAGAAAGAGAGGATTAACTCTTTGTTATAGTTGAATAAGACCAGGACATATTGCTAAGGAATTCCCTTGTAGAGGTTCTAGTTGTCTTTGTTGTAAATCTATGGATCATGAAGTTTTGGATTTCCCTAGAATGATTGCCAAAGTTGAAAAGATGAATATGAAACAAGAAAACCATGAGAAGGGCCAAGATACTAAGGATATGATAGAACCCCGGAAAGAATTAGAGACTGTATTATTACAGATGAAATAAACCCTAAATGATCATAGAGACATCAACTTATCAGAGGTTTTAAAAGAGAAGGAGTGCATAGAAACAAGAATAGGAGACTTCGACATAGACTGTGTCCTGGATGAGGAAACACGGGTGAATATCATGACAGAAAGAACTTGAGAAATTTTGGGAAAGCCTGCTATGGTTCCTTCATTGGGAGGAATAGGATTTTTTAAAGGGAAGATAATAACCCTATGTGGAAGACTTACCCAGATACCTATGAGTGCTCATGGAACTTAGACAGAAGAAGAATTTGAGGTCGTTAAGTTTGTTGAGAACAATGCCCCATTTGTTATTTTGCTAGGAAAAACTTGGGTTGAGAAAGATCAGATACGAAGAAAACGAGAAGAGGAAGCTCTAGAACAGAAAAAGAAAGAAATAAGATATTTCATGGCTAGGAGAATAGTGCACTTACTGGAAGAACAAGAGCACAAGTCAAAGCTACTAAGGACCAGAGACTTGGCTGTCGAAGTTGAAAGAACACGGGAAGACTTGAAATTCTTGTCCATACATGAGAGTAGAGCACCTACCCCAGAAAGAGAAGAAGTATTACCCTCGAACCCTATGAAAGACCCTCCATAGTGCGAAGTTACTATGCCAAGAGGAGATAAGAAAAATAATGGTAAGAGGAAACCAGTGACTCAAATCACAGGAAAGAAAGCCAGAAAGCTCAGCAAGAAGAAAGAAATGTTAGAAAAATTGCAAGAATTTCTAGAGAGGAATTCACAGAAGGAAGGTTTGCAGAACTGGAACTTCGTTGGGATATCAGAATAGCATATATTGTCACTTCGCCACGATGAATCAATATGACCGTTGGAGGCATTCCAACCGTTAGAACGACGCTCCAGAACAAGTAGAAACGTAGTTATTGTCAGAACATTCGCCATTGGACCGTTGGGACCGCGCCATAATGGATGGAATTACATTGATTGAGGTGTTCCTGCCCATTGGAAGAGTCTTTTACGATGTTGTATATTTATCCCATCGAGTATTGCAATGAGAACACTTTTTCTAATTGTGATTATCCGAGCCCATAGAGAACTAGTTTATTTCATGCAATGCCTATTGAGAGCTCACCACCCATTCTGTTACATTGAGTGTTTGCTCACTGACCTGAGATATCTGACCTGGAGCATGCATGTCGAATGAAATTAACACAGTAGAAAATTCCATCGAAGAGATCCTAATAGAACTCATGGCTGAAAATGTGATGTCCACAGGCATACAAGCTTCATCGACGCAAGGATTGGAAGCATCCCTATCGACTACGCAACGTTGGTCTAGTCGACCCGCTGTTGAGAAACATAGAAAGCATCATGATGACTTGGCGAATGCGAAGCTCATCCCATATATCATGCCTGACTATATCCTGCCTCTGGCTAGCACGGTTATTCGTGACAGTGTCCCGAGCGACTTCGACTACACCTTGATCATTGAATACCTTCCGAAGGGGATACACGCAGTTGGACTGCAGTTGGGATAGATTATGACATTGAAGATCAGTGACTTCAACTTGGGAGATCGCGATAACTATGGCATGCTCGCCCCACATAAGTATTTTACCAAGAAAAAGGGGACGAATTCGAATATCATACCCCAACCATGGACCATGGACATCGCGAGTTCCACCATCCTTAACGTAATGAAGATACTCCACTTTGGAAGGCATCAGGAGGCTAACGCGTGCCTTAAAATCCTATTGTCTTGCTTCCATGGAGGTTATTTATGGCTGGATAGATGTATCACCGTAGATCTGGCGTTGATCTATCAGATCACCGGATTAAGCTTGCAAGGACCAGACCCACAAGACTTTTATCCAGGGAAGGCTGCAGATCACATCCTAGCGCAGAGAATCAAATATACCTATGGCGATGTGGAGAAGGTGAAGAGAGGATACAAGGTAGCTTTCATCCAGAACGATGAAGTATTCCTAGCCTTCCAGTTGATTGTTCATAAGCTAGTAAGGAAGAACAGACCCACACAGGTCACGGGGTTCGTTGTTGACCTCGCGGGAAAATGTATTGAAGGAATACAAATGAACTGGGCGAGCTACCTCGTCAACTTGTTAGAGAAAGACTGTCGTGAAGCTTAGGATCAGGGCTATGAGTTCCATTTCAGTTGGCTACTAATCCTCATTGCCTTCATTTCTTGGGAGATGTTGGAAGGAGTGACCTTCCCTGAGATTGATCCATCTGAACCCCTAGCTTTGAATTTCACTATGCTATGGTACTTGAGCTACATGGCTAAGCAATGGAAGTCAAACGCGGTGTTCCACACCTATTACCTGCAGTTGAAGAGGGCTATTGAGTCTTTCCCTTGTATGAATTTGAACACCCTGCACAGGTTCAGACCATTGGTGAAGTTCCATGCAGATAGACATTTTATTTATATTACTGCGCACAGAGACGAACATAAAGAACAAATTCAATCCTACTATAATCTCACTGAGGAGGACATGGAAGAAATAACTAAGTAATGGTCTGCAAAGTTCCTTATACTAGTCAACCAGGAAGAAATTTCCGACCCCGACCTCATCGACAGTCCTATGGTCACTTGCGAAGAATATTATGCACCCAGTAGTAGCATAAGGAAAAAGAAGGAAGAGGTACAAAAGATGAACAATGCATCAAAAGAGACTGCTTCAGATTCACATGGAGCGCGAGGAGGTGATGAAGTAGACAAGGAAGAGAAAGACGGGAAAGAAGATAAACTGGAGCAGGGCGAAGTAACACCACCTAGGGACCCCCTTGATGAAGTTGAGACATCCAAGAAAAGAAAGGTTTCCCCCAAGAAACCTACATCGCGAAAGAATTCAAAAGACAATAAACCGCCATTTCAGACTGTGTTAACAGTGGATGAAATTGACCTTATCATTGTTGATATGTCAGATACCTCAGAGGACATTCTACAGTGTAACAAAGAAAAACAGGAGACCATGTATGATAGGATTTCAGAAGAGTTGAAAGGGGTAAGACAAGCCCTCTACTCCAGCCGTGCAGTGTCTATTGTGCCACTGTCATCTGAAGGGATTGATTTGGGAGATGAGCTTGCCCAACTACGAAGATTAACAGATGTGACCAAAGCTCTCCTTCGTCGTGTCCAGGAGGAAAAAGAATAGGCCACATAGGCCTTGAAGCAAGAAAAAGAGGAAGCCATAGAGCAATGTCGAGTTTCCCAACAAGAAAAAGATGACCTCCAAGCAAAGTTTGCAGAGGATAGAGCATAGATCTAGAAGGAGAAAGAACAGTTGCTCGCATAGCAGATTGGAGTTAAAGAAGTAGTCACTAGAGAACCTCACTCTGTGATGGGCTTAGAACAGAGGGAATAAGAAGCCACTGAGAGGTAGTTGGGGAATCTTGCTAAAGCCATTCAACAACTCCAACAAAGAATAACAGAACTAGAATTACAAGCAGTTCCAAGAAATCCGCAGGAAGTGAGAGACCAAAGAGAAGAAACTGCCTGGAGCGCAGTCCAAAGAATCAAGGAATTGGACTTATAATGCAAACAACCCATCATTCTAAGTGCACAGACTTACGCGTACCTTGCAGAGGACCTTGAACTAAGGACATTAGAGTCACATCTCCAGGAGGCAAAGTAGCAGGTAGAAACAATGCAAGTGCAGTTGAAGGCACTGTCAATGGTCGAGAAGATGAAAAGGTCCCAAGAACAGCGCATGGTTCAGTATTAGGTCCATGCCATCCAGAGTAAATTCATGGAAGTGACTCAGAACATCTAGCCAGTGCAGGACGAAGCTTGCACACTTTTTGAGGAGATTGAAGGACGAGGTGCAGAACTGGAACAAGTGGTCACCACAATAGAAAAATGTTTGGAAGGACCTATGATGAAGAAGGTTATTCAGGAGTTCGTCAAGAAGGAGGCTCTAGTGAAAAAATAGTTCGAAGTAGCTCGAGCTAAGCTCAAGGCCTTCAAGGCAGAGTTACCCATATTAGAGTGACTCAGTATGAGTCATAGGTGAGTGTTGGGGGCCTGTTGTCCCTTGACCAAGTTTTGGATAACCTTGGTCATGTTTGACCATTTTTGGGACTTCGACAGGTCGATCGAAGGCAGAGCGCAAGGAGAAGTAGAGATCACGGGATCTTGCCCCATTTTGTGGGCTTTTTGGGTTTAGTATTTATGTAATGGGTATGGGATGTCAGCCCATGGGTTTACCCATGTTTAGGCCCCATTTACAACGTATAAATATATATCTTAGCAATGTAAGTAGGGGGTAATGAGGCCAATGTGGTAAGTCAGTTGTAAACTAAGTGATGTAATGTGCTAAGTGAGAGTAGTAGTGAATTTTGGTGGCTTAGTGCGGAGCTAGAGGCTTTGTGCATACTACGTGTTAAAACTTGTAGAGCTAAGTGCAAGTGATTGTAAGAAGCTAGTGTGCAGACTGTGTAAGAAGGATTTATGCTGTGACTTAACTCAAGGAAGGAGAATATGGCGAGGTGCATGTAGATCTCCTATCCTATGTGGAGTGGGCCTTGTGGCTCTATGCATTGAGCGAAGATAATAAAGACAATAAGAGTTGGTGGATGTAGCCCCAAGTTGGAGGTGAACCACGTATATTATGTGTTGTGGTTGCTTTGTGCATTATGGTTGTTATGTGAGTTATTCTTAGTGTAGAAATATATGTTGGATGCATCTNCGAAGATAATAAAGACAATAAGAGTTGGTGGATGTAGCCCCAAGTTGGAGGTGAACCACGTATATTATGTGTTGTGGTTGCTTTGTGCATTATGGTTGTTATGTGAGTTATTCTTAGTGTAGAAATATATGTTGGATGCATCTGATATAGTATCTTAGTGCTTAGTGATGTGAATGAATGCTATATCTCATCTATTTCTATATGTTAAGTGCTTGGATATGTTAGATATTGTTGAATACTGTGTTGTTTTGTAATTAGGGTTTTCTCCTGCGAAGTGGATTTGAGTTAAATACTAATGAATGTTAACTACTAAGTGATATTTTAAGTACTATGATCACATATCTATGTCCTAGATAGGTTGTAGACACTTGAGCCCTGCAACCACCCCTGCCTCTACCTCAAGTGAGACTTCATCTGCTTCGCAGGTGTACTTGCTGAAAGGGCCGATAGTTAAGGTTTTTTGGTGTGTTTTTGAAGCGTTAAACCTTAGGTCTGCCCCTGTGCCAACAATGAAATTAATGTGTGGGTTCCTTGCATGTTCTCCCACCGATCGTTCACATATTGGCAGTTTACAATGATTGCAGAATCCCAATATGCTCGCTCTTTATTAGAGAGTTCAATCTCTGCAATCTGAAAGTTCTCGCCTGACTCTTTTAATCATGGTCGTTGATTCTCCACCTCGACGATATCAACAACGTTGGTTGATTGTGGGTCGTGAACCAACATGTCTGTTAATTTCACCTTCGCACTTAGTAATGATTCCCAACCATCGATATTTGTTCATAGATCGACGGTTCACAGTGATTGCGAGGTCCAATCTGGAAAGTCTTCGCCTGAATCTGTCAAATCATGGTCATTGATATTTCACCCCGATGAGATCAACGAAATTGGTTGGTTGTGGGCCATGAACTAGCATGTCCATTAATTTCACCTTCATGCTCCGCAATGATTCCCAACCACCGATCTTTGTTCACAGATCAACGGTTCATAGTGATTGTGAGGCCCAATCTGGAAAGTGTTCGCCTGACTCTATCTAATCATGGTTGTTGATCTTCCACCTCGAAGAGATCAACGACGTTGCTTTATTGAGGGCCATGAACTATCACATCCGTAAAATTTTCCTTCGCGCTCCACAATGATCCCCGACCGTCGATCTAATAGAATGATTGGTGTTTGATCCGTTAACTCCAATGGATAGTTAAGTCAATTTGATGACTGTGATCGGTCTTCCCTCCGATGAAAAACTCACATTCATCTCCTCTGTCAGGTTCTTAAGTATCCTGATTCGATTAGGGTTTTCTTCTTGAATCATACTTTACATGGGTATCCTTGGCATACAACTACCTTTCAAAAATTTTGTGCATAACGTTAAGACAATAAAACATTTTCAGACACATCCTAGCACATCTTTATGCACTTCATCACATTATCCTTAATGTTTTCATGAGTGCAACATAAAAAAAAATTGCCTGTTTCTACAACAATACGACCATCATCACTATGTGCCAAATCATTTTCTTTCATCAACGTACCATCTCTCTCATCCCATAGGAAACATAATACTCGGCAAGAAAAGAATTGAGGGCTCTCCCCTTCTTCCAATTATTTTTACACTGTGTTACACATTATTTTCGTCATCCCTATGACCGTTAATGATGTAAACCTATATGTTGCCTTCAGAGGGGTCAGTGGCCTGAGTTCATGAAGAAGGAAGGTAGAAGAACTTTTCCTAAGAAAAGAGGTTGCATTCTCCTTTGTAAAAACCCTATAAAAATGGAAGTTCACAGGTTTCTATATAGGAAGGGTGCGAGAATGCCTAATTCTCACAGGTTGCACCATAGCTAGGGTGCAAGATGTTCACAGGTTTCTCTATATGCAGGGTGCGAGAATGCCTACACGTGGGAAAAACAAGTGTTTTCTCGAATATTCTAGAAGGAGAAACTTTTATGGTGAGGTGGCATCCGAATGGTTTGGATCTTACTTGATTTCATGATTTAGTGGGATCATCCTAACCTCCTCACCTTATCCTCTTCAACTTATAAAAGGAGAGGAGTTCTCATGGAAAAAGTTAGCTTTGGTTGGTTTGTGTTGTCTTGGTCTTCACCTCACGAGAGCATCGGAGCGAAGTGGGAGCAACAGAGACCCTAGGAAGCGATACAAAGGTATGCTACTTGTTCCTCCCTACTAGCTAATTCAATGGTCAAAACTTAGGGAAAGAGTCATGTCATGTCTTGTTTTGTTCTAGATCTAGGTGGATCTAGGGAGATCTGTTAGTGTCCGCACTTACCGATTAGTCCGATAACAAAATTGGTGACTCAACCAGGGAACGGATTGTTTCCTAGTTAGTCTAGTTTCCCTTGCTTTGATTGCTTGTTTTATGGTCTCTGAGTCTGTGGGAGATCCATCCAGACTCTCTCGATCTGAAAGTTCACTCAAATTTAGTCCTTTTTCAAATTTTTGCTTGTTTACAGGCGTTCTCGCACTGTACCCTTTAGTGGCCTGCGAGAAACACCTGAGTTCGCACCCTGGTGTTAAGTCCAGTGCGAACCCCTTGCAGTCAACCTTTGTTCAACCTGCGAGAATCTTTGATTCTCGCACAGTAATACACTACCAGCCTGCAAACTTGTTTGTAAAATTTTTTGGATTGGGTCTTGTCATTTTTTTATGCCCAGTTTTGCTTTGAACAACTGGATTGAACTTTTGGAGCCTATATTGATCTGTTTATAGTCTTCTTGACATTCTTTGAGTTGCTTTTATCCATCTTTGCTTTGTTTTGTTTTGAAGGGTTAGTCTCTTGCTTTGAGTGTCTTTCAATTACAAAGCGCGTGTTTTCTTTATAATTGTTTAGGGAAAGATGAGATTTCTTCTGAATAGTTCGCTTTAAAAGAAAACTTTTAGTTTGGGTTTCTTTGTTTTAAGAAAGTTCATTATTTCTTTTAGTGAAATTTTTGAAACAAAAAGATTTAATTTCTTGCTTTATATTGGATTGGGGGCATCCTTGCATTTGAAGTAGCGAAATTGCATGATTCTTGGAATTTTTTGATCTTAAGTTATGAAAAATTTTCCCCCTCATGGCCGGGGGGGGGG
>SNQJ01S0150861.1:0-10270 GCA_010110895.2 Picea sitchensis
CCTTCAAGGCAAGAAAAATCACTTGGACTTAAGGTCAGTACTTGATTTTCTAACTGTTGTGCTCGAATAATATTGAGTTTACCAAACACAGATTCAATCTTTTCCCAAGCTTCATTGGGGTTATCAATTTCTTTAAGGTGGAACCTTAAATCAGGAGAGATGGACATTCTTATTAGTCCATGTGCTTCATCACTCCTATCATCCCATTTGACTTTCCTATCAACATCAATGGGTTATTTTTCCTTTCTCAAGGTAATCTGATACAAGCCTTTACTTCTTAATAAATCCTCCATATGAGATTTCCATTGGAAGTAGTTGGTGCTAGTAAGAAAAAGATTATTGGAAGAATCCATATTAAATATATAGATAATATGGATTTAAAAACTGAAACTGACGATATGGATTGAAAGATCTCAAAAAATTATGCAGTTTAAAGAATGACGACACTAAAAACGGACTTCAGATGTGAAAGTTATGCCCTTTAAAAAAAAACATAAACAATAACCAAATGACCATGTGATAGTGTAAGTTGATTTATGAAGTGACCCACTTTTATAAAGAGAAGTGGGGATCACTTTTACAATGAAGTTACTTTATAAAATAAAAGCTGCATGCAAAATACATAACTCTAAAATAAAATATTAAAGCTACTTAAGAGTGATGCACTTTTATACTTGAAGTGAAATACACTTTACAATTTGAACATGAACTTTTAAAAAAAAAATAACAAAAAGAGAAACTTGAACTCAAGACTTCTTACTTAATAAATAATTTTTTAACCAAATGGTCTAGCAAAACATATTGTATTGTTTAGCAAGAGGATTGTTGTTGTTGTTGTTGGAGAGCGTGCTATTTTTTTTTTTTTTCACACAAGAAAACAAAATTGGCTTCTCGATGACAACAAGAGTTAGATTTCGGTTAGCTTACCCGAAAGATGCACCTTTTCCTATCTATTTTTGATTTGAAGAGATCGCACAGGGCGCGGGGCAAAGAGCATACGCAGATCTAAAAGAGTAGCAACCCAGAAACAAATAATATAAAACCAAAATAATACTTTGCAAAAATTTTTAAAATGTGTATTCAGGCTTTATACCTTCGGATCTGACTGAAATGGTCATATCTTGGGCAAATGAAAACATTTTTGAGTGAAACGAAAAGTGTTCCTAACTGAAATGAGAGCTCCAGATGCAATGGAACAATCCTCTCAGCCCAAAAATGTACAAAAATAACAGAAAATGGAGATGAGACAACTCGACTTCACGATCTCGATCTATAACATGAGTGAGTCTTAAAACAGGCTTTGATACCATGTTCGACAACAAAGGTATTCCAACAGAGGACAAACACCTTCAGTAACCACTCGAACAAATAAATAAAATATCAACACACCGACCTTAATACATTGTGATAATCAAAGTTGTGTCAAGCTTCCAAAGAATCCAGTATTTCATGACAGGTCAAAACACATCGAGATCAAATATCATTTCATTCAAGACATGGTACAGAAGAGAACAATAAAGCTCCAGTACATATCCACAGATGAGCAAATTCTGGAAATTCTCACTAAGCCTTTGTTTAAGGTGAAGTTTGTATACTTCAGAGACAAGCTTAACATGATGCATAATGTCTCCCTTGTTGAGAGGGAGTGTTGATGTTTCTCTAGTTAGCAACATCAGACATACATTCTCTCTAATTAGTCATGATGATTTGACCAAGGGATAATGATACATTCACTCACGGGGCCATGCTAATTTGGCTAGTGGTGAATGACACAGGGGCAAACATTCTCCCATATTGGTCATGTTGATTTGACCAAGGGAGAATGATACATTTAATCATGGGGCCATGCTGATTTGGCTAGTGGTGAATTGACAAGGGGTAATATTTCTTCTATTAGTCATGTTGATTTGATGAGGAATGAAAAAGACTTGAGATGCTCTCACATTGCCTGCTCCAGGATGGAGTGATATATTTTTTATAAGGAAGGTTTGACTTGTTTACAAGTCTAGTCTAATGTTGAAGATGTAAGTTAAATATACCTCTTGTGATGAGGGGCTTCTCGGTGGATCTACTCAACATTAGAGCCCTATATTAATTAGACATGCATGTGAGGAGATTATACATCAAAAAGGTTCATGAATAATTTTTCTAGTGAAGAAGAAATGCCAAGAAGACAAGACAAACCATTAAAGAAACCCCAGAAAGCATTAAAGAGTATATTGAAAACAAAAGAACAAGTCGACCCCACAAGTAAATTAAGGGTGACTCAAATTGCATAAATAAAGGCTTGATCAATTCATTTGAGACATAACACAATCACTCTTCTCATTAAGTGTGTCTTAGCTAGTGACATACCAATGAAAATTACAAAGAGTAATTTTTGGAGATCTTTAGGTGGTTCACTATCTTTGAGGGATCTTCCTCATGGGCAGGCGAATTGTGCTAGGGTTTCTTCTTATTGATGGTGATGAACTTGGGTTGATTTCTTCTTAAGAAAAGTTGTTGGGTTTCCCAAGATAAAATCTTGTGTCTACTATGCATGACTATCTTTGTATGATTTTGTTGTTTTTGCTGCAATTTATTTTGGTTGAGATTTTCAATGTGTAATTATTCTATGAGTACAGTCACATAAAATTCCGTTTTGAAGTCATAAGGAAATCATTATCAAATCTGAAAATTGAAAATTCAACAGTAAACACCTTGAGTCAATTCATGGTGGAGCTGAGGCAAATGCATTGGATAGTAGCAAAACATGTTCTCGGCTACTTGAGAGGTACAACTGAGTATGGATTGAGGTATCTTGGAGGAGATGGAGCGGAGTTGCAAGGATATACAGACTCAGATTGGGAAAGGAGTGTAGTAGACAGAAAGAGCACCTAGAGGTGTTGCTTAAGCTTGGGATCAATAGTGATTACTTGGTTCAACAGGAAGCAAACTTCTATAGCACTCAGTTCAACAGAGGAAAAGTATATGGCAATGAGTATGGATAGCTGTGAAACCATTTGGATTCGCAAATTTCTTGCAGGTTTATTTGATCAGGAGTTGGAGCCTATGATGATATACTATGATAATCAGAGTTGTATCAAACTCTCAGAGAATCCAGTATTCTATGACAGATCCAAGCATATTGAGATCATATACCACTTCATTCGAGATAGGATCCAAAAGGCGTAGTGAAGCTTCAGTATATTTCCACATATGAGTAGGTAGCATATATTATGACCCAACCCTTGGTTAAAGGGGAATTTGTGTTCTTCAGAGACAAACTTGAAGTAGTGCAAAATATCATCCTCACTAAGAGGAAGTGTTGATGTTTGGTAGCATCAGATAGGTATTTTCGCATAGGTCTAAGAGTCTAGACATGTGGAAATTGTTTAAAGCCTTCTACCTTGAGACTTTTCTTTAATTAAATGAATTATTAAAGTAAAGTGTTTTTATTAATTAATTGAGTTATTAGCATTTAATTTTAGCGATGGATCTCAACTGAGGTGAAAAGTAATCTCAACGATCAATCATTTTGGAGATTAGGTTTAGGTCATAACTCAATATTATAAAATCAAGGCTAGGATGAAGGAGAAGACACTTGAAGAGACTTTACTGTAATGTCCCCCACCTCTTGATGAAGAGGTCTGAAAAGACTTAGTGGTCTAGTCATTCCCACTAGACCATAGTCTCATGCAGCATGGGGAAAGGTGAACTAACTCAATGTTATATTTTGAAGTTCACTTGGAAAAAGGTAAAAAGGGTAAAAGGTAACTCAATGAAGGTATAAAGCGCTTGAGGTTGAGTTAGGAGTTGAACCTAGCGGTTAACTTAACTCAACAGAGAAACATAAAAGAGGTATAAAGGAAATCCTAGGGCGCACCTCTCACTTCATCTTGGATATTATTGCATTTGGCTATTGGGCTCTTGAGCACAGAGTTTTGAGAATACAAACCCTAGAGAACAACTCAGTGGTGAAAGATTCCACTCACCTTGTTCCAAGCTTGGTATCGGGGATGAAATACTCCACCCACACCATTCTATAGTCTTCACAGGTACCATCATCGATCCAGGAGGGAAACAGGTCGTACCCTTGAGGGTTTTCCAGCAGGGGCGCATCATTTATTGGAGAGGAGTTCGATCTAGCTTTACGACAGGGTCTATTGACATTCCAACACCTGGGTATTATTTGCAGGGCCTTGATCATCAAATTTGGAGAATTTTGGGAGGATTACTCTTGCTAGATTATTATATGGAGCTTTGGGATGTTTTTGAGAGAAGGAGGGCGCAACTGTGATTCAAATCTACTCAGTTGGAGGGGTTACACCTCAGTTTTGACCCTGAGACTTCTCTTAGTGGCTTGTGGTCGCCCAATCTACTTTTCTAGAGAGTTTCAGTGTATTTGGAGGCTTCCTCCATCAGGGCCGAAATATTGAGCTTGACAGTCTTCAGGAGGGCACAACCTTGATTAGGGTTTCAACAGTTTGGAGGGGTAAATCTTGGCATCTAGACTTGATACTTCAAGGAGGGCTTCTACTGGTCTTGATCTATCTTTCTGGGAAGTTTGGTATTGTTTGGAGATCCTCTTCAATTGGGTCGAAACATTGGTCTTCTCAGCTCTATAACAGGACGTGCCATCAACCAGGGGGGTTTGGGATTGACCTTGGTTCTTCTTGTATTGTTCTTCAATCTATATCCAACCTTTTGGAGGGTTGCATCTCTTATCTGGAGCATTTTGTAGCAGCTTATCTATTATCTATTGGAGCCATCTGATGTTATTCCAGATATGCATCCACTTTGTATCAGGTTCTTGCTTCTCATAATAATAAAGGTTAGATCTATGCTATTTGGTTATATATCTTGTGTACTGGTTAGATATTGTATTTGTATTGAGTATATCTTCAGATCTATGCTTAATAATTGAATATAACCCTAAGTCCGAAACTTGAGAGGTCAACCTGCAAACACAAACAATCAAACAGTTAATTCAGTGGTCAGTTTGTGTTCCAAGCGAAAAAATTGGCTTGGGAACATTACAGTGGTATCAGAGCTTTGATCCTCCCATCTTGTGAGGATTAATGCATGCAAAAATTCAATGGCATTTATATGGGTAGGAGGAAACAAACAGGTGAGGCAGAAGCCGATATGGAGGGTTCAGGTGAGGACAATGAGCCACAGGGCTTGGCAATCTTAACACAGGAACTCCGTAAATACATAAACCAGAAAGAGAGTACATTGGTCAACCACTTACAGGAAAACCATGAGGCAAACTATAGGGGACATGCCGAAATATCAAAGACCTTAAGGAAGGTAGATGAAAACCAAACAAGGATAATAGAATTGTTGATGACGATGAATCACAAGGGGAAAGGTCCATAATATTATGCCAACAAGGAAACTAGTGGATCTCATGGAGGGAACAGGTATCAACAGGAACATATTCCCTATCATCATTCTGAGGGAAGTCATGGAGGGGGAGCACCACAGGGATAGACAGGTAGTAGGACTACTCCTAGGCCGTACTTACCCTCATTCACAGATGAACCCACACAACCCAACCACCTAGATGAGTTTGATGATCTGTTTGATCAATGCTCCAGGGAGTACAACTCATTGAGCTTACTAGTGCAGAGGCAGATCAACCTAGATCAGTTTTGTGGATTAAAATTTAGAAACAAGCCTAGGTCGTACCACAGAAGTAACTATAAGTTTGAGCACAGGGATGGGAAGATGGAGATTCCCCACTTTGACGGTTTGACCAAGATGATTGCACAGATATGGGTACATAAACTAGACACTTACCTATTGTTAGATCCCAAAATGAATCAGTCACTATGGTTGCATTTTGTGGTTGATAGCATGGCTATTGGTAGTTTTCTCAAATTTGGTTTTGAGTTTTTCTAGTAGCAAGACTTAGGTTTTGATTTTTGTCTTAGAAATAAGACGACCCATAAAGGTCTTCTCTTTAAAATTTTCATAAAAAAGATTTCAACAGCTAACGTGTGTTTTAAAGATGATGGTTAGCTGGTGAAAGCGGTGATTTTCAACAGCTAAGGAGCATTTCTCACAGGCCGTTAGCTGGTGAAAGCGGCGATTTTCAACAACCAAGGAGCACTTCCGATGGGCCATTTGCTGGTGAAAGCGGGAATCATGTGTGTTCTCTCCACGTTTTAAAAATCAAATGATGACATGATCGGTGCACGTCATGCAATCATTATGATGCGCTGGTGAAAGTGGGTAATGATGGAGATTCGGGTTTGCACATCTAAATCGGATTGCAAAGCGGATCTCGTTTAGAAATACATGGTTTATGATCATGGCGTTGGAAATGGTGAATTTGAATCCATCATTACAGGTGAAGGAGCGGTACTACATCGCTGGTGACATCAAATCGGGCCATCATTTCCCCAACACGCTTCACCCACAAGTGTATGATAAGTTTTCAATGTTGAAAAACAGAGCCGAGTGTTTTCACCAGCGCAAGACCTCGACCCAAACAACATATCGCAGTGTTTGGTGTGCAGAATCGTTTGGGGTTTTGAATTGCAAATGGTAAGGAGACACAGTGGCTCTTTGTTGAGAAAATAATTGGACAGTCTGTCCTTCCTACAGACGCATCCAAAAGTGAAAAAACACTTCTCAAACGCAGGTTGTATGGAATATGTCGAAAGGCTACAGAATGGTTGTCACCAATCAACAGCAGAGGCGTTTGCTAAAACGTTTGATGGAAATAAAGCCTGTGTTGGGTCCTTAGAGATCATCGTGGATGAAACGGCCATCGCTGCAGCGACCAGTTTACCAAGATCAGGCCAGAGTTGGTTCAAAACGACTTCCACCAAGAACCTAAATTTCAGAGCATATTTGAAGGAAGAATTCAGACATAATGCATGGAAGAAGAGCATGCCAGTTTCCCATTTAGAAGATGAGTGGCAGGATTTGTTTAAGGGCATCCAACTCTACATAACTTCATAAGGCAGGTACGACAAATTGATGTTATATCATTTCAAGCTCTTAGACCATTTCACAGGTAAAACTCTCCTAAATCTACCTTTTTTCTTGCACGAGAGCTTAACTAAAATCTGTAAAATGATTAGAGATGAACCTCTAAGTATTAAGAACACTCTTTGCCACTTTGGCCTTATTAAATTGATAATCCTAGAGGAGCTAAGACAGAAAGGAAGGACTTGGCAACATTTTCTTTTTTGGAAGGGCTTTGAAACTCAAATTCAGCCCATGAATGAACAGAGGAAAGTTGGAAAGAGGCAATTGACTCCTCAAAGAAGCTCGAGGAAGAGGAGAACCCTTCCAGGACCCCCAGAAGATAAAATCTCTGGTGTGAGATCTCACAGGTCAAAGAAAAAATTGGATTTTGAAACTACTACAGAGAAGCCTACAGAAAGGAAAACCAACATCCTAAACCTACCTTACACAGACTCAGAGCCAGAGCAAGAAGATGAGAGCCCTGCCATCAAAAGTCTTGAACACTCCATTGAGTTTGCACAGAATTGTGAGACCTTTACTCACACCGAGGAAGGGGAAACATCAAAGAGCACTAAGTCGAAGAAAACACAGAAAATCAAGCAACTCAAAGAAGTGATCGCTCAACAGGAGGTCTTAGAGAGAGTAATAAAGGAAGAATACAAGCCTCTGTCTCATAACTTCGCAGAAACAAATGCTGCATTTGAAAAGCTGTCTTGGGAAAGTGTCAAGGAAAAGAAGAGGAAAAGGAAAATCACCAAAGAATATAACAGTCTATGGTGGTTAGCAAAGCACCTTAAAAGGAAAATTAGAAAATTGAAGCAAAAGCAAAAGTCACACCCAGATTTGCAAGTGCTAGCTTAGGTTGTTGTGAACATGCAAGGGGATAAAGCAGGGACACATTGAGTTTTTTATGGAATCAAAGTTTTGGAGGTGAAAGTTCATTTTGGGCTAAGGCAGAGCTTTCACCAGCGCATAGGGCAATTTTACAACCAGTTAGCTGGTGAAAGGCAGCGCTTTCACCAGCTAACCAGCGAATCATAAAGCGAGTTAGCTGGTGAAAGCAGAAAAAACATTTTTGAAATCTAAGGAAGGAGCAGGTCGTTTTTCACAGGATTTAAAGAGGTTCCAGAGTATTAAAGAGTTAACAACTTGATCGAAAAATACTCTGCATCAGAGATTCATGGAAGTTTTTGACAATCACATGCTAAACCGATTTCCTAAAGTATCGACTATGGACAACTGAAGAAATCCAGCTGCCAAGACAGGTGCCTTTGCCATGTTTCATGACACCACAGATTCCAGAAGCTGAAGAATACAGATGTCAAATTTTGAGATTGAAGACAATTCGAATGCTAGTCTAGTCACTAAGTCTTTGTTATCAAGTTGCTTAGTTAAATTTGAATTGCCATTTTTAGAAACAAATCCAAGTTTTTAGGATCTTAAAAATTGATTGTAAAAGGCTATAAATGCCTAACTTTTCTAAGAGACAAGGGTTCAAACTGGGATACATTTTTGTGCTACTGTATAGACTCTTATGATATAATAAAATTGCAGTATCCTTTCGTTTTCAATATCAGAAATTCCATGTTTTCATTTCTGTACTTCATTTCAGTTTATCTTAGCTTATGAAGACTGTTATCTCTTTATTGAGCTCATAGAATTGAAGTAAAGGATTTCTTTCTATCTTGCATTTAGCCCTACATTCAGTTGTATTTGGCTATTAAGATTAGTGTTCTTCATCCTCCCCTTTCAATTTACTTGATCTCATTATTGTTTCCTGAAAGCATTGTTCCTTACATGTATGATGAGTTGTCTATTACACTGATCATTAAAGACCCCATTGTTCCAAGAATATCTACACATTATTTTTAAGTTACCAAGCATCATTAGCCTACAACCCTAAGGAGTTTCTTGGAGTGATAACAAATTGGCGTCGCTGCCGGGGAGACGAAATTCAAGTTTTGCTTTCCTGGGATACGACACAGAGCTGATCTTTGATGATAGACAAAGATTAGACATTTTTAGTTGGTTGTAATTATCTATCTGGCGACTCCACAAGTTCATCCTGGCTCCTAAGAGAATCAGTACTAGGGTGAATCCTCAAGAATCACCTATCACACCAGTGTCCAATCCAGAACTAATTCTCAGGAAGGGAAAGACAATTCAGGGTCAAACTTCAAGATCAGATACAGAAGGTAATCCTCTTTTCATTTCTGGAAAATCTACTATAGAAAAATTTGAGTTCTTTTCAAAGAGCATTGATGAAAAAACAGCTGTAAATACTGTAGAAGAACAAACTCCTTTTGATCAACAGGAAAAATACTAATGAAGATAAATTGATAGATTTAAATTTGATTGAAAAAACATCCAAGACTTTAGAAAGAAGCCACAGTTCTTCTTCCCTTGAGTCTTTTCATTCTCATCAACAAGAAGATCATTTGAACATTTATACTAGCCTCCTTGCTGTTGAACATCTCCTCCAAGAGCTATCTGCTAAAGGTGAAGGAAATTTAGCTGGAGAGCTTGCAAATTTTTACAGAGCCTCTTATCAGACCTCTTTCCCATTAGAAAATTCACCTCTTTCACATTCCTCCAATGTTGAAGACTCGAAAAAGAAACCATCACCTTTTTCACCCTTGATAGTTATGGCTGCACCACCTCCTTTGACGAAGATGCAACAAATCCTAGATGCTAGGTATGCACCACTCATATTGCCAAACCCAGTATCAGCCATGCCAACGGGAGACTATCAGAAGTATATGCCCAAATTCACAGGCAAAGGTGATGTGTCTGCTGAAGAACATATCGAGGCTTTCTACAGTTATGCTGAAAACCTTAATATTGAAGAAGAAGATGTTTGGACACGAGTCTTTGTTAAAAGCCTAGATGGCCATGCTAGGAAATGGTTCAAAGAACTCCCTGTTGGTTCCATAGCTGGAATCGAGCAATTTGATGAGACCTTTTTGAAACATTGGGGTGACAAAAGAGAATTTGTCTACTATATCACAAAATTCAGAAACCTAAGGAAACAAAACAATGAGTCAGTGTCTGATTTTACTAAAAGATTTAACCGGATGTATGGTAAAATACCAACAGAGATAAAACCTTCAGATGCTTCTGCCAAGATCACATATTCTGATGCTTTTGACTCAGATTTCTGTTTATTGTTAAGAGAAAGGAGGTCACCAACATTATCTCTCATGCAAGATGCTGCCCTTGAGGTGGAATCAAATATTCTAGCCTCCCAGAAACGGAAAGGAGATTCTGATAGGAGAAGGCCAAGGAATGAGGCTTCCTCTTCATCAAG
>SNQJ01S0150861.1:10707-23084 GCA_010110895.2 Picea sitchensis
TTAATGAAGAATGAAATGTTCAAAAAGGATATCCTCAAAACTCTAGATCCCCAATCTATATCCCTTTCTGCTGATATCCTCAACATATATGATGAAAATCCAACCATTACTCTGGGCCAAATGATAGAAGACAGAGATGAAAGCTGCCCTCCCTTTTACATCTCTCTAAATATTCATGAGAAAACACTGCATAACTATTTGTTGGACTCCGGTGCTTTGCACAATTTGATGCCAAAGGCGGTCATGGATGAGCTTGGAATGGAGATCACCAAGTCTTATCATGATATTTTCTCTTTTGACTCCTGAAAATTCAAATGTCTTGGGATGATCAAAGACTTGGCTATGACCTTAACCCAAGCATCCATGAAAACTATGGTTATGGATATAGTAGTGGTTGACATACCTCCGAAATTTGGATGTCTGCTATCAAGATCGTGGATGAAGAGGCTAGGTGGCACTCTTCAAATGGATCTCTCCTACGCTACTATCCCTGTTTTTGGAGGGGTGAACAGAAGACTATACAGGGAATCTCAGTTGGCATATGTGATCAGTGACGAAAAAAATCCATCCAATCATCCTATCTATTATGTCGACACAGGTATGGGATCTTGTATTTTGCAAATTGATGATTCATTACCAGATGCATTGCTGCTCAGAAAGCCCACAGTTCAGCCCACAGAAATAGTAGAGGATGATCTTTGGACCATGTTCTTTGACGGCGCTTGCACTAAAGAGTCAGCAGGAGCAGGAGTGGTATTGATTTCCCCTTCTAAGAAAACTTCTCATTTGTCCTTTAAACTTGATTTTAAAGTGAGTAATAATATTGTTGAGTATGAGGCACTACTTCTGGGGCTAAATGCAGCCAAATAGATGGTATTAAAAGATTACAGGTATTCGGAGATGCAGATCTGATCATTCAGTAGGTGAATAAGTCCTTTCAAGCAAAACATGTCAGGCTGAAAGCATACAGAGATGAAGTGTTGAGGGCAATTCACGATTTTGCAGACTTTAAAATTTCATATGTACCCAGAGAAATGAATGAATTGGTTGATTCATTAGCTGTGTCAGCTTGTGCTTTCATACCCCCTCTGCCTCATAAATTGAATTACGAAATTCAAGTTAAATATAGGCCCTCTCTCCCTGATAATGTAGAATTTTGGAAGGTTTTTGAAGACGATGTTGAACTCACTAGATTTCTTGCAGTGATAGATGAGTTTGCAGATTTGCAGATCGATTAGGAGAATGCACATGACGATGAAATTGAGAAGCCAAAATTCAAAAGCAAAATCGCAGCACATGAAATAGTCCAGTTGTCTACCAACAGAATTCCTAAAGGTTTGGTCCCTTTGGAAAGGATTTTCGATAATAATGATGTGGTTGTCAAATTGGAAAACGGGGAAAAAGACTCAGAAGTTTTGCAGTATAATGTAGCTAGCGAAAAAAATCCTAAATATGTCAACTTAGCCTCACGTTTGACTGAAAAACAAAGGGCTGATTATGGAGAATTTCTAAAGGAGTTTGTGGACATCTTCGCTTGGCAGTATGATGACTTGAAGACTTTTGACACAGAGGCAATTCAGCATAAGATTCCCTTGAATAAAGACACCAAACCATTTAGGAAGAAGCTTAGATCCTTCAATCCTTTGTTGCTGCCTACAATGGAAAGGGAAATTAAAAAACTATTGGATGTCCGCATCATCATTCCTCTCAGATATTCAGAATGGATTGCGAATCTCGTACCGGTCAGGAAGAAGAATGGGGAGATCAGACTCTGTGTCGACTTCAGAAATTTGAATAAGTGCTCTAGGAAGGACAACTACCCTCTGCCTAAAATGGAGCATATTTTGCAGGAGGTGTCAGGATCAAAGGTGATGTCTTTTATTGATGGGTTTTCCGGATACAACCAGATTGTTGTCCATCCGGACGATAAAGAAAAGACTACTTTTACTACTCCATGGGGTACGTTTATGTACGAGAATATGCCCTTTGGATTGATGAATGCAGGAGCGACATTCCAAAGGGTGATGGATATTGCTTTCGTTGGAGAGAAAGATAAATTTGTCCTGATATATCTCGATCATATCACTGTTTTCTCGAGCAGCCATGAACTTCATTTGCAGCACTTAAAAAGGACATTCCTAAAATGTCGAAGGTATGGCATATCTCTTAATCCAAAAAAATCATATTTTGCACTTAAGGAAGGGAAATTACTTGGGCATATTGTTTCAGCTGATGGGGTGAAAATTGACCCAAAAAGGGTAGAAGCAATTAAAAATCTGTCTCTTCCTAGATCAAAGAAGGACATTCAATCTTTCCTTGGGACTATAAACTTTATCAGAAGGTTTATAGTAAACTTTGTAGAACTCACAAAGCATATTAACGCCATTTTAAGAAATTACTCCGAGGTAAAATGGACTGAAGCAGCCAGGCACTCATTCAATGCCATCAAGGAAGCCATCACAACAACCCCTGTTTTGATCAGCCCCGATTTCTCCAAGGTATTTTACATTTTTTCATTTGCTTCAAGTGATACAATTGCAGCAGTACTCTTGCAGAAAAATGTCGATGATCAGGAGCAGCCGGTTGCCTTCTTCAGTAAGGTCTTGAGGGACGCAGAGGTAAAGTATGAATTGTTGGAGAAACAAGCATATGCACTTATCAAGTCATTAAAAGCTTATAGAGTTTACATCCTTCAGGCAAAGGTAATAGCTTTCATTCCCTCCAGTTCAGTTAAAGATGTGCTTATACAACCCGACATAGATGGAAAAAGGAGTAAGTGGATAGCAAAGTTGATTGAATTTGATGTTGAAATTAAACCAGCAAAACTTGTGAAGGGTCAGGGCCTTGCCAAACTTCTGGCAGAAGAAAATTGTAGGTTGTTCGAAATAAATTTGGTAAGTATTAATCCAGATAATGTTCAGTCTTCAGAGGATAAAGAAGGTGAGGAAATGCAGGTCTCAGCTCACCTAGCTGATTGCAAATGGTACAGTCACATTATTCATTTTCTGCAAACTTTATCAGTCCCATCAAATTTGACAAAAACACAAGGAAGGGCTTTGAAGCTCAAAGCCATAAATTTCTGCATCAATGGAAACTTATTGTTCTGGAAAAATCCAATAGGTTTATTGTTGAGGTGCATAAACCAAGAAGAAGCAACTAAGGTCATGATTGAATTCCATAATAGTGAATGCGGGGGACATCACTATTGGAAAACCACTTCACATAAAATCTTAAGATCTGGTTACTACTGGCCATCCTGATTTTCAGATGTGTATGAGTTTGTTAAAACATGTGACAAGTGTCAAAGATTTGAAGGCAAACAACAACTGAAATCTCTTCCCCTCAAACCTATAGTGGTCACAGGTCCTTTCCAACAATGGGGCCTGAACTTCATAGGTGAAATTCACCCGCCTTCTAGTGGTCAGCACCGGTGGATCCTTGTTGCCACCGATTACTTTACAAAGTGGATTGAGTCTATTCCCACCCGAAACTCCAATCATACTGTCATCATAAATTTTCTGCAAGAAAACATATTTGCTAGATTTGGCTGCCCTAAGAGAATAGTCATTGATAATGTTGTTGCATTCAAAGATAAACACTTGGTGAAATTATGTGAAGAGCTGGGAATTCAGTGGTACATTCCACTGCTTACTATCCGCAAGGGAATGGCCTAGTTGAGTCATCAAACAAGAGTTTAGTCAGAATTATAAAGAAGTTGCTTGAACAAAATGCCAGAGGCTGGGATTCCAAGCTGAAGTTTGCTTTGTGGGCTGACAGGGTTACATGTAAGAAATCAATTGGTACATTTCCTTTCAAGTTGGTATATGGTACTGAAGCCATATTTCCTATTCAACTTGCACCGTCGGTTGCAAAGTTTTTACAAGAAACCGATTCTGAACCAAATGATTTGACTTGGAGAATTCACAATTTGGTAGAGCTACAACAAGATAGAGAGCAGCTTTTGGAAAGAACAGAATTACATCAAGAAAAAATCAAGGAGATCTTCGACAAGAAAGTCAAATCAAATGTCTTCAAAACAGGGGAATTAGTTTTAAAGTGGGATGTAGCAAGGCAAGAGAAGGGGAAACACGACAAAATTGAGGCTCTCTGGATAGGTCCTTTTGTCATAATAGCGGTGCAGCAGAACAATACCTTTGTTCTCCAAAATCTTTCAGGTGAGGAAGTAGCAGGTGGCCCTTTCAACGGGCGATTTCTGAAGACCTATTTTTCATAAGGCTTTTTCTTAAAAGCCCTGTTCTACTTGTACATATTCTTTTTCAAATATGTTTTCTTTGTTTTTATCACTTGAATAACTCCATGCCCAATGGTACTAGCAAAACTATTTTTCAGATTTCTTTTTTTAATTTTGTAATAAAGGCTACTGAGTCTAGCTAGGTTCTTGGTCACCTCACAGGGAGATGCCCATCCCAGTTGGAGCCAAATGTTAGCTCACAAAATGAATCAGTCACTATGGTTGCATTTTGTGGTTGATAGCATGGCTATTGGTAGTTTTCTCAAATTTGGTTTTGAGTTTTTCTAGTAGCAAGACTTAGGTTTTGATTTTTGTCTTAGAAATAAGACGACCCATAAAGGTCTTCTCTTTAAAATTTTCATAAAAAAGCTTTCAACAACTAACGTGTGTTTTAAAGATGATGGTTAGCTGGTGAAAGCGGTGATTTTCAACAGCTAAGAAGCATTTCTCACAGGCCGTTAGCTGGTGAAAGCGACGATTTTCAACAGCCAAGGAGCACTTCCTACGGACCATTTGTTGGTGAAAGAGGGAATCATGTGTGTTCTCTCCACGTTTTAAAAATCAAATGATGACATGCTCAGCCCACGTCATGCAATCGTTATGATGCGTTGGTGAAAGTGGGTAATGATGGAGATTCGGGTTTGCACGTCTAAATCGAATTGCAAAGCAGATCTCGTTCAGAAATACATGGTTCACAATCATGGCGTTGGAAATGGCGAATTTGAATCCATCATTACAGGTGAAGGAGCGGTACTACATGGCTAGTGACATCAAAATGTCCCATCATTTCCCCAACACGCTTCATCCACAAGTGTATGATAAGTTTTCAATGTTGAAAAACAGAGCCGAGTGTTTTCACCAGCACAAGACCTCGGCCCAAACAACATATCGCAGTGTTTGGTGTGTAGAATCGTTTGGGGTTTTGAATTGCAAATGGCAAGGAGACGCAATGGTTCTTTGTTGAGAAAAGAATTGGACAGTCTATCCTTCCTACAGACGCATCCAGAAGTGCAAAAACACTTCTCAAACACAGGTTGTATGAAATATGTCGAAAGGCTACAGAATGGCTGTCACCAATCAACAACAGAGGCGTTTGCTAAAACGTTTGATGGAAATAAAGCCTGTGTTGGGTCCTTAGAGATCATCGTGGATGAAGCTGCCATCGCTGCAGCGACCAGTTTACCAAGATCAAGCCAGAGTTGGTTCAAAACGACTGCCACCAAGAACCTAAATTTCAGAGCATATTTGAAGGAAGAATTCAGACATAATGCATGGAAGAAGAGCATGCCAGTTTACCATTTAGAAGATGAGTGGTAGGATTTGTTTAAGGGCATCCAACTCTACATAACTTCAGAAGGCAAGTACGACAAACTGATGTTATATCATTTCAATCTCTTAGACCATTTCACAGGTAAAACTCTCCTAAATCTACCTTTCTTCTTGCACAAGAGCTTAACTAAAATCTGTAAAAATATTAGAGCTGAACCTCTAAGTATTAAGAACACTCTTTGCCACCTTGGCCTTATTAAATTGATAATCCTAGAGGAGCTAAGACAAAAATGAAGGACTTGGCAACATTTTCTTTTTGGGGAGGGCTTTGAAACTCAAACTCAGCCCTAGAATGAACAGAGGAAAGCTGGAAAGAGGCAATTGACTCCTCAAAGCAACTTGAGGAAGAGGAGAACCCTTCCAGGACCCCCAGAAGATAGAATCTCTGGTGTGAGATCTCACAAGTCAAAGAAAAAATTGGATTTTGAAACTACTACAGAGCAACCTACAGAAAGGAAAACCAACATCCTAAACCTGCCTTACATAGACTCAGAGCTAGAGCAAGAAGATGAGAGCCCTGCCATCAAAAGTCCTGAACACTCCATTGAGTTTGCACAGAATTGTGAGACCTTTACTCACACCGAGGAAGGGGAAACATCAAAGAGCACTAAATCAAAGAAAACACAGAAAATCAAGCAACTCAAAGAAGTGATCGCTCAGCAGGAGGTCTTAGAGAGAGTAATAAAGGAAAGATACAAGACTCTGTCTGATAACTTCGCAGAAACAAATGCTTCATTTGAAAAGCTAGCTCGGGAAAGTGTCAAGGAAAAGAAGAGGAAAATGAAAATCACCAAAGACTATAACAATCTATGGTGGTTAGCAAAGCGCCTTAAAAGAAAAATTAGAAAATTGAAGAAAAAACAAAAGTCACATCCAGATTTGCAAGTGCTAGCTCAGGTTGCTGTGAACATGCAAGGGGATAAAACAGAGACACATTGAGTTTTTGATGGAATCACAGTTTTGGAGGTGAAAGTTCATTTTGGGCTAAGGCAGAGCTTTCACCAGCGCACAGGGCAATTTTACAACCAGTTAGCTGGTGAAAGGTAGCGCTTTCACCAGCTAACCAGCGAATCATAAAGCGAGTTAGCTGGTGAAAGCAGAAAAAACATTTTTGAAAGCTAAGGAAGGAGTAGGTCATTTTTCACAGGATTTAAAGAGGTTCCAGAGTATTAAAGGGTTAACAACTTGATCAAAAAATACTCTGCATCAGAGATTCGTGGAAGTTTTTGAGAATAACATGCTAAACCGATTTCCTAAAGTATCGACTATGGACAACTGAAGAAATCCAGCTGCCAAGACAGGTGCCTTTGCCATGTTTCATGACACCACAGATTCCATAAGCTGAAGAATACAGATGTCAAATTTTGAGATTGAAGACAATTCGAATGCTAGTCTAGTCACTAAGTCTTTGTTATCAAGTTGCTTAGTTAAATTTGAATTACTATTTTTAGAAACAGATCCAAGTTTTTAGGATCTTAAAAACTGATTGTAAAAGGCTATAAATGCCTAACTTTTCTAAGAGACAAGGGTTCAAACTGGGATACATTTTTGTGCTACTGTATAGACTCTTATGATATAATAAAATTGCAGTCTCCTTTCGTTTTCAATATCAGAAATTCCATGTTTTCATTTATGTACTTCATTTCAGTTTATCTTAGCTTATGAAGACTGTTATCTCTTTATTGAGCTCATAGACTTGAAGTAAAGGATTTCTTTCTATCTTGCATTTAGCCCTACATTCAGTTGTATTTGGCAATCAAGATTAGTGTTCTTCATCCTCCCCTTTCAATTTACTTGATTTGATTATTGTTTCTTGAAAGCATTGTTCCTTACATGTATGATGAGTTGTCTATTACACTGATCATTAAAGACCCCATTGTTCCAAGCATATCTATACATTATTTTTAAGTTACCAAGCATCCTTAGCCTACAACCCTAAGGAGTTTCTTGGAGTGATAACACCTACAACTTAATCCTATGAGGGAGATGGAGGCCATCAAGTTTGCCACCATGTACTTGGATGACAAAGCTCATGATTGGTGGTATCATGGATTGACCACACTTGGCCACAATCAGATAGTGGCATACACAGAGTTTACTCAGAGACTCATTGACAGGTTTGACCAGGGGGATCTAGAGCTAGATTTCAAACTCACACAGCTAAGACAGACAGGGGCACCAGAAGTGTATATTGAGGAGTTCTAGAAGCTAGCAGTCATGGTGCAGGACGTGTCATAGTCTAGACTCATGATGCTCTTCACTGATGGTTTGATGGAACCCTTGAAGGGTTGGGTTAAGGCTTTTAATCCTACCAACCTGCAAGATGCTATATGGAGGACGAGAGATCTAGGCCCAACTGCAAAACCAAAATTTGTGCCTAGACCACCTCTAAACATCGGAGGCAGAGACCAAAGACCTCCAATGAACCCAAGAGGAAGACACCCAAGGGGGTTGGACAGAGGAAGAGGTAGGATGGATGAGAATACTAGAAGGGAACTGAGAAGGAAACAACTATTATACACATGCAAAGAGCCATAGAATCCATCCCACAAGTGTATGGGTCATGGACAAGTTCATTACATTGAGGCGACGTCAGATAATGAAGAGGATGAGGATTTTGGCCACATCAAGAACATGGAGGCAGACACCATCAAAACTGCAGAGGAGAGAGCTACATTAGCATCCATCAGTGGGGTACCCAAGTACAACACCTTCAGGATGAGAGGAGTATTGCAGGGGAAAAATGTGTCAGTGCTCATTGATGGGGGTGCTTCTCACAACTTCATTGACTCGACATTGCTATAGAGGAGACATATACCCACTGTTGAGTTTGAAGGATTCAAGGTAGAGATAGCAGGAGGAAGAACCATGCTTTGTAACATGTACATTCCAGGGATGAAGCTTACATTGGGTACGCATGATCTAGTACAGGATGTTTATGTGATGGACCTCCCTGACACAAATATAATCCTTGGAGTACAGTGGCTCAATACGTTGGGGCCTATCACCACCAACTATAAAACCATGGAGATGTCTTTCACAGAGGATAGTGGAAGGAACGTAGTCCTCAGAGGCATGACAAGAAACACTGCCAAGGTAGTCACAACTAAGCGAATGGAGGCCATTTTCAGGAGAGAAGAGATTGTATATGCTGCTGAGTGCAAGATTTTGACACGTGTGGACAAAAAGGGGAAGGTTCACTATGCACCAGAGATCCAGAGGATCATTGAAAAACAAAGTAAGGTGTTTGGACCCATTCCACCAGGTGTGCCACCAAATAGGGGATTTGAACATATCATTGAGTTGGAAGAAGGGGCAAAGCCAGTCATCACCACGCCTTACAGACACCCAAAGAAGTACAAGGACAAAATAGAGAAGGCCATCAAAGAGCTCTTAGATATGGGTCACATTAGACCAAGTTCCATCCCTTTCGCCTCTTCAGTGGTATTGGTCAAGAATAAGGATGGAACCAAGCGCATGTGCATTGACTTCAGGGCCTTAAACAAGAAGACTATAAAAAACTGATATCCCATTCCTAAGATTGATGAGCTATTGGACGAACTCCATGGGGTTGTTTACTTCACAAAGATTGACTTGCGCTCTGGTTACCATCAAATCAAAATGAGGGAGGAGGACATCCCTAAGACTGTTTTCAGATGTCATTATGGACACTATGAATTCTTAGTGATGCCATTCGGATTAACCAATGCACCAACCACATTTCAGTCATGTATGAACCATGTCTTCAACAAGCAGTTGAGGAAGCATATTCTTGTATTCTTTGATGACTTGCTAATCTACAACAAGACGTAAGAGGAACATCTTCAGCATGTGGAACAAATCTTAACTATCATGGAGGGCCAATCCTTGTATGCCAAGGAGTCCAAATGTGAATTTGGGATGACATAGGTCCTCTACTTTGGACACATCATTGGAGTTAAAGGGGTACATGTACATCAAGAGAAGATCCAAGCAATAGTTGAGTGGCCCACACCTAAAACTATCACAGAGTTGAGGGGATTTCTCGGCATTTTCACTTATTACAGGAAGTTCGTCAAAGGGTTCTCACAACTTTGTGCACCTTTGAATGATTTGACAAAAAAGGGGGCTTTCAAAGGGAGTGAAGAAGCACAGTTTACATTTGACAAGATGAAAAAGGTAATGAGCACATGCCCAGTTTTAGGCTTACCAGATTTCGACTAACCCTTCATATTGGAGTGTGATGCATTCAGAGAGGGCATTGGGTCATACTGATGCAGAATAGGCATCCTCTTGCCTATGAGAGCCAAAATTTGAGAGGCTCAGAGCTTCTTTACACTATCTACGACAAAGAAATGTTGGCCATCATGCATGCCTTGGCCAAATTCAAAAAGTACTTGGTGGGAGCAAGATTTGTGGTGAGGTCAAATCACAACAACCTTACGTACTTCTTTGAATAGAAGGACTTGAATGAGAGACAACAAAAGTGTGTCAGTAGGATACAAGCCTATGATTTTGACATTGAATTTGTCAAGGGGAAGAACAACGTAGTTGCAGATGCATTATCTGGGAGGCCATCAGTTCATGCCATGACAGATGTATCAGTTGACTGGAAGGACCACCTCTTGGTGGAATATTCCAAAAATCAGTTCGCTTGTTAGTTGATGGATGGGAAAATACAAGATGACAACTTAAGATTCGTAGATGACATCATCTACTACAAGGGTCGAATCTTCTTGGTCCCTAAATCAACCTTCAAGGTCAAGATACTACACACATGTCATAATTCACCAATGGCAGGGCACCAAGGGATTGACAAAACATACAGGCAGGTAAGGGAAAGGTTCTCATGGAAAGGCCTCAAAGAAGATGTGATGAGTCACATCAAGGAGTGTACTACTTTCTAGGAGAATAAGGATGAGCACACACATCCAAAGGGGATGCTACAACCTCTACCCATCCCGGAGCACAAATGGGAGAGCATCTCCATGGACTTCATCACAGGTTGCCAAGGGCACATGGTAAGGATTGTATCTTCGTAGTGGTGGACAGGGTCACTAAATTTGCACACTTCATCTCCATTGCTACAGACTTCAGTGCAGCACAGGTGGTCGAATTATTCTTCAAAGAGATCTTCAAACTACATGGTCTACCCAAAACCATTGTTAGTGACAGGGATAGCCGATTTATGAGCACTTTTTGGCAGGAGTTATTTAGGATGGTTGGTATGACCTTCACCCCTAGCACTAGTTATCACCCTCACACCGATGGGCAGACCGGAATAGTCAACAAATGGGTAGAAGGATACCTCAAGAATTATGTAGCAGGATAGTAGAAGGCATGGGTTATATGGCTACACTTGGGGGAATATTGTTACAACACCACCTATCACATGTCCATATGCATGGTTCCATTCAGGGTGTTGTACAATTATGACCCACTCTCTTTTGTAGAGATTTCTTTTGGTGATAACAGAGCCCCGATGGTACAGGATTGGGTACAACAGAGTCAGGACATCCTCAGGGAGTTGAAGGATCATCTACAGAGGGCACAGAATCAACAGAAGGTCCAAGAATACAAACACTGGGTAGAGCGTACTTTTGAGGTTGGTGACTTGGTCTACCTAAGGCTCCAACTGTACAAACAGGCTTCTATCAAAAGGAGTGGAGCAGAAAATCTCCAACCCCAGTTCTTTGGGCCCTACAGGATTAACAAGAAGGTAGGGGTTGTGGCTTATGAGCTGGAGCTCCCATAGGATAACATGATGCACAATGTTTTCCACGTGTCATGCCTAAAGAGGGCCATCGGCCAACACATCACCCCACTTGATGTGTCGCCACCTCTAGATGAAGAGGGGAAATTGGTACTGATTCCAGAGGAAATATTGGAGGTTCGAGAGAAGAAACTCCAGAGGAGAAACATCAAAGAATATTTAATCAAATGGAAGGATTTGCCCATTGAGGATGCCACGTGGGAGAATGAACAAGTGATATAAGAAACAGGTTCATAATTGCTTGTAGACAAGCAATTTCTAGCAGGGGAGACTGTAATGTCCCGTCTGGAAAGACTTAGTGGTCTAGTCATCCCCATTAGACCATAGTCTCATGCAGCATGGGGAAAGGTCAGCTAACTCAATGTTATATTTTGAAGTTGACTTGGAAAAAGGTAAAAAGGGTAAAAGGTAACTCAATGAAGGAATATAGCGCTTGAGGTTGAGTTAGGAGTTGAACCTAGGGGTTAACTTAACTCAACATATAAACAAAAAAAAGGTATAAAGGGAAGCCTAGGGCGCACCTCTCACTTCATCTTGGATATTATTGCATTTGGCTATTGGGATCTTGAGCACATAGTTTTGAGAATACAAACCCTAGAGAACAACTCAGTGGTGAAAGATTCCACTCACCTTGTTCCAATCTTGGTCTCGGAGATGAAATACTCCACCCACACCATTCTATAGTCTTCACAGGTACCATCATCAATCCAGGAGGGCAGCAAGTCGTACCCTTGAGGGTTTTCCAGCAGGGGCACATCATTTATTGGAGAGGAGTTCGATCTAGATTTGTGATAGGGTCTATTGACATTCCAGTACCTAGGTATTATTTACAGGGCCTTGATCATCATATTTGGAGCATTTTGGGAGGGTTACTCTTGCTAGATTATTATCTGGAGCTTTGGGACGTTTTTGAGAGGAGGGCGTCAGATCTACTCAGTTGGAGAGGTTATACCTCAAATATGACCTTGAGACTTCTCCTAGTGGCTTGTGGTGGCTCAATCTACTTTTCTAGAGAATTTCAATGTATTTGGAGGCTTCCTCCAT
>SNQJ01S0150862.1:0-23608 GCA_010110895.2 Picea sitchensis
GCCACAAAGTGACAAGACTCCTTATGAACTATGGTTTGGAAGACCTTCTTCAATCAAGCACTTTAAAGTCTTTGGGAGTAATTGTTATATCAAGAATAATGATGAAAATACTGGAAAATATGATGACAGGGATGATGAAGGTATATTCTTAGGGTATGCTACAAACAGTAAAGGATACAGATGCTATAATAAGAGGCTTCATAAATTGGTTGATTGCATTTACATAAAAGTTGATGAATAAATATCGGTATGAGATGTAAGTAGTGTTTAATCAACAACAAAGGATATAGTTGAAGTTGAATATGAACAGGTCCAAGAATCAGAAAAACAAGACTCTGAGTCAGATGAATATACAAACACTCATGCAGCTCAAATCAGCAGACAACATCAAACCCTTCCTCCAAAATTACTCAAAAGAATCATCCTGCAAGTCAGATAATTGGTGAGAAAGACAAAGTTGTACAAACCAGGAGAAGGAAAATCAAAGATATTGAGCAATCACATATAGCCTTCATATCCATGGTGGAACCCAAGAAATTTAATGAAGCGAGTGAAGATGTAAATTGGTTAAAATCAATGAATGAGGAACTGGATCAGATTGAGAAGAACAATACTTGGGAGCTTGTTCCTAGACGGGCAGATAAGAATGTAATTGGCTCCAAATGGGTGTTTAAGAATAAAATGAATGAACAAGGACAAACTGTTAAGAATAAAGACACATTGTTCTGTAAGGGGTATGCACAAGTTGAAGGACAAGATTTTGATGAAAAATTTGCACCAGTGGCAAGATTGGAAGGCATCAAAATGTTTCTTTCCTATGCATGTCATAAGAAATTTAAAGTATATCAGATGGATGTTCAGTCAGATTTTATTAATGGAGACCTACAAGAAGATGTATACATGAAGAAACCTGAAGGATTTTCACTGACATATAATCTTGACTATGTCTGTAAGTTGAAAAAGGAATTATATGGACTGGAACATGCACCACGAGCCTAGTATTATAGACTGGACAAATTTCTACATGACAAAGGGTTCAAGAAAGGTTTTGTTGACAATGATCTATATGTTAAGTCTGAAGGTGATGATTTATTAGTTGTTTTGGTTTATGTAGATGACATTATTTTTGGATGTACTAATGACCTTTCAGTGGTTTGCTAATTCAATGAAAATTGAGTTTGAAATGTCCATGATAGAAGAACTGTCATATTTTCTTGGTCTATGAATCAATCAGAGTTCTACAGGGCTATTTATCTCTCAAGAAAATTATTTGAAAGAAATTTTGAAGAGGTTTCAGATGGAATATTCCTCTCTTTTTAGTACACCTATGGTGGTCAGTTGCAAGTTCAGTAAAGATGATATTTCACCTAATGTTGATCAAAGAACTCATCGATCAATAATAGGCAGTCTTTTGTACATCACAACATCGCGTCCTGATATAATGCAAGTTGTTGGAATGGTAGGTCGTTATCAGTCTTCTCCTAAACAAAGTCATTTAGTAGTTGTCAGGGGGATATTCAAATATTTGAAGGGTACAATGACTTATGGTCTTTGGTATCCCAGAAATCAGAATTTTCAATTAACTGCTTATTCAGATGTTGATTGGGCAAATTGTTTGGATGAGAGAAAGAGCACTAGTGGAGGTGCATTCTTCTTAGGTAATTTGTTAGTAGCATGGATTAGCAAGAAGCAGGGATCTATTTCATTATCAACTACAAAGGAAGAGTACATTGTTGTTGCTACTTGCTGCACTCAGATTTTCTGGATGATACAAACTCTTGCAGATTTGAAGATAACTTATACTGATCCAATTCCACTTCACTGTGATAACACTAGTGCCATTAGTGTCTCCAAGAATCATGTTCTCTATTCAAATACAAAGAATATACCAATAAAGTATCATTTTCTCAAAGAGCTGGTTACACACAGAGTTGTTCAGCTGAATTATATTCCTTCCATAGAACAAATTGCAGACATCTTTACTAAACCCCTAGCCAAGAGACCATTTGAATATCCCTTTCAGAAGATGGGTGTCATCCCTTCTCTCACCTAAGAGAGTCCATCCTTTCAGGGGGAGCATGTGTTGTTCAAATATCTGATACCTCTAAAAAGTACTACAACAACTCAGGGGGAGCATGTTTTCTTTGACATTGATGTCAAAGGGGGAGAAAAGATGTGGTTTGGCTGCTACAGTTGGAGGTCTAAGCAGAATAGTGCAGCCTTTCAGGGTTTCCATCAATTCCAAAGGGGGAGATTGTTGGCATGTTTTACAGGAAGTGTTTTCTTGTCATTGATGGAAAGAACAGCTCCATCAATGGAAAATAGAGATCAAATCTCAGAAGGAAAAGCACAGTACAAAAACGTGATCGGGATCAACATCTCCATAAGACAAACCAGGACCGTTGAGAATTCGGATACCTGAATACCCAATAGCCATTGGATCACTTTTAAGTGGATGGATAGGATAAGCCAGAAGAGAAACACAGAATATAGATCGAGCCATCAATCTAAGAACATGATCGAAAAGAAACATCTAGTTCACGTCAAAAGTTGTAAGGAGGTTACTGTTTGGAGAATATCACTTTAGAAGAATTGGAAACTTGAAACTCAAATTAATCGAAGCCCAAAATCTGAAATGAATAAAGACCATCGGATCTAGAGAAAATGAGATGATCGTTAGATTAGGGAGAACCATGTCAACAGACCATGTCCATAAGGACATGTGGCTGGCCAAGTTGGCAGACCACTTCATTCGTCAGATTAAATTAGTGGAAGGATAGGATAAGCAAGGGCTAATATCTGAGATCTCAATCAACGGAATATCTGTCAGTCGTCGGATCAAATTAATTGAAGGATAAGATAAATGGGGCACAAGGTTTGAGAATTCTAGTATCTGAATATTCATCAGTCGTCGGATCAAACTAAGTGGAAGGAAAGGATAAGAAAATATGGAGAGTCGTTGGATTTAATCCAAGGCAAAGCTTCATCGTAGATAGATTGAGTCTTTGATCTAAGATCTTGATCAAATGAACATCATTTGTTTCGGGTCTAAAGATGTGAGGAGGTTACACTCCAAAAAAATCACTTCTAGAGTTTCATTTTGAGATTTTAAACTCTCGAAGCCCATAGACCTAGAGAGCCGAAATACATTCTTGATTGTCGGATCATCTGAAGTAAATCTCAGTCATAAGATCATCTGAAGAAGATCTCAAGCATCAGATCGTTCGAATTAAATTTGGGTCGTTTGATCCAGAGCGTCAGTTTGAATGTTGAAATTCCTGAAGCCCAGAGACCCAAAGAGACGAAATACATTCTCGATCATCGAATCATCCAAAGTAAATCTCAGTCATCATATCATCCGAAGAAGATCTCAAGCATCATATTTTTCGAAGCTAATCTAGGCCATCTGATCCAGAGTGTCAGTTTGAATGTTGAAATTCCCAAATCCCGGAGAGCCGAAATACATTCTCGACCATTGGATCATCCAAAGTAGATCTCAATTGTCAGATCGTCTGAAGAACATCTCAAGCATTGGATCGCTCGAAGTGAATCAGGGTCGTCTGATCCAGAGCGTAAGTTTGAGATTTTAGATTTCAGAAGTCCGGAGACCTGAAGGAGATCTTGACCGTTGATCGAGAAAGGGGCCACAGAACCGTTGATATGGTTTAAAGGTCAAATTCTCGAAGTGGAAGTAGAGTCATCGATTGAGAATTAAAGGTGTCCATGGATCATCGACCCTAGAAGATTGGCATATGGAAGAAAACAGGGTTTGATATTTGAAACTCTCGGAGCCTGGATCACGAAGTAAATCTCAACCATTGATTTAGGAAGGTTAGATCTGATCCACAGATCATGAAAGGACATATATGAACCATCCATTCAGGAGCACCATCAAGATCTTGAGATCAACGGTCCCATCGTATTGTGTGTATTGAAGGTGCGTGAACTTTAAAAAGTTGAAGGTGGCCCGCAATCAAAACCATGGTTTTGGAGAAAGGACACATGGATGTGCGAGGTAAATTGCGGGGAAAAAATCAGTTTGATTCAAACCACCTTTGGATCCACTCACAATCATGTGGTCACATGATATCATTACCCAAGGTCATATCGAGAAACAAAGCTAGTGCTCACTAGACCGAGATGGGGAAGTTCCTTCTGAATAGGTGTTTGGTCACCGTCGGTGCTCACGTGAAGGAAGGGGCTTAGAAGACAAAGAAGCCAAAAATGACTGACTGTAGTTACCAGAGATGAAGAAGAGTTGTGACTGCCAGAGAAGCCAAAATAATCTTGGGATAACGACCACTAATGATGAACAAACTTGTAATAGTCACCAGAGATGATGAAGAGTTTGAATGATGATCAGGCAGAGGATCGGGCGTTGGATATTTGGAGTGTAATGGATGATGAGAGAAGGTATAAAGGAAAAATGTTATGACAGAGGAAGGTTTTTGTTTCTCTGTAAAAAGTATTTGCACTGTAAGCAATGAAGTTTTACAGCATGAACTAAGGGAGAAAATGTAGAGATGAAGAACCTAAGCTGGATAGAGTATAAATGGTGAAAACAATAGACTATAAGAGAACTTAAGTGCAAGAAGATGTGAGCAGTAAGGCACTGATGTAGGTAGAGAATACTAGTGTAGCAGAATAGTGATGAGACTGGTAAGGCATTGATCAATACTGTATCATTGTAATAAATTTTAGCAAGAAAAGATTTATATCTTAAGGTGGTAGGGTGGTGTTAGGGAGGACTGTTGTCCTCAGAGTTTCAAGTGGGTGCTTGAACACAGGGAGTTGTATAGCCTCCATCTGGTTACAGCCAAAAAATATAGGGTTGTAGGGTGGTGTAAGGGAGAACCATTGTTCTCTATTATACAGGTTGGTGCCTGTGTGACTGAAAGTTGGTGCTTCCATCCAGTTGGTGTTGGAACACTCAGGGAGTTGGTGCTTCCTTCTAGTGAGTGCTAGAGAAACCAGAGAGTTGGTGCTCTCAGCAAGTTGTATCTTGTTAAAGAAGAGGTCATAGCCTCATTTTGAGTTGGTGCTCAAAGAAAGATGATGTATAGAACTTAAAAGACTACCTATCATTTGAAGAGGAAGAGTTTTTCTCCCATTATGGGTTTCCTCGTGAATATATGTCTGTGTATATCATATATGTGATTGATATTTGTTATTTATGTTGTTCATGTATTGCATAATCTTGATGATCACTTGGAGATGGTTAATAATATTTTAATAGGCATAAAAAAATTTAAGAATGGTAACAATTGATTCACCCCCCCTCTTGGTTGTCTTAGTAATTCCAACACATACCTACAAGAGACAAACCAGAACAACAAAACACTTCCTTCTTGGTAAGCAGTCAAGAAAGCATTTCATATTTTCTTACTCCTATTTTATTTCATCACCTGGTAATGCCAAAAAGTTGCTTGTTCTATGTTTTTTCATAACCTAACACCCATTTTTTACTATCTTTCTTTCTTTGTTCTAGGTCTGTCTTCTATTTTATGGTCCACAAGAGTCCCAATCCCGGTTCATTTGTACAAATGCCTTCACTTTTTAGAGACCTTACTTAAAATACAATTGTATATTATTTGAACTTGCCAAAGTATTTTTTTGTCATTTACAAAGATTATTGAAAAGACAATTGTATATTGTTTTACGTTGCCAAGGTATTGTTTTGGCATACATAGTTGTTGATTTTCCGGAATTTTACTTTCAGACAGAATTTTCAAGCCTATGTTCACTCTCTATCATTTTTCAATGAAATATTTTGTTCTATGCATGTGTAGCTATTGACTTTCATTCCACTAAATGATGTTTTTACCTCTATTCTATGTTTAGTAAATTCGGTATCATATTGTAAAAAATCGATAAAACAGTGTTTGGTCCTTTCTCGCACCTTTCTTTCCTCCTCTCTGTTAACTTAACCAATGTTGTCCATTGTCAGGTATTGTTTTATTCTAAACATGATCAAAATTTATGGTTCTAGATTTCATTGTTTTAAGTTCAAAATATTTATCATTTTTCAATGAAATATCCAGTTATGTGCATACGTAGCAATTGAATTTCATTTCGCGAAATGATATTTTGGTGTTTATGCAATGATTAGCAAATTTTGTATCATATTGTAAAAACTGAATAACAGTGTCAGATCCTTTCTCAGGCCTTTCTTTCATTGTCTATTCTTACTTAACCAAGGTGCTCCATTGTCGAGTTTTGTTTTAATTCTGACCATGATAAGAATTTATGGTTTTGGATTTAATTGTTTTAAGTTAGAAGTTTTAGAATTACTCTAATTTTGGATTGTCCATCTTTTCAGTTATATGCAGATGGTCTTCTCTGAGCTTTGGTTAAAGAAGAAGGTGTATCGATAACCAATTTGTGATATCATATTATCAATTTCAACATTCTACACAAGGAACTTTGGCTATCTACGGAAATATACCCTTTTTTCTTTCCACAAAACCTAAGTTGCTCACACTTTACATTGTTTCCCGCACATCGTAAAATCTGTATGCTTTTCATTGTTCCCTCCACAAATCCACTTCGATACATGTTACATTGTTTCTTCTACATATTTACCTCTAAATACTTCATTTTACTAAGTTCTATGCGAGATGTTTTTATTTATTCTTTTATAATAAACATTGTTACTTGAAATAAATTTAGTTCAACAATATTTTTTAAGTTAAACAAATGCATAAAATCATTTTGTTCACTTTATGTACCTATATTTTATAATAAACATTGTTACTTAAGATAAATACAAGTGTCAAGAGTTAGTCTTGGAAACTTAGAAAATGAGATTGCCATCAATTACTTAGTTATCATGCAAATTACATCGTTGGACAAAATCAATGTTATTGAACTATTGGAAGTATAAAGTTGAAAAGTGCAGGAAAGTCGGAGGATGGGTGATATGAATCATCAACACAAGGGTTAAATTATGTTAGATGTGTGGCACATATGCCTTTGTAGACACCTAGAAGATATGGTTGTGTGGATGAGATGTGTGTGCCGAAGATAGATCTTCACCGAAGATATATATGTTAAACACTTCACTTATTTACAATTTTTTCTTAGACATTGAACAATTTATCTTTTTTCATATTTTTTACAAAATTTAATGAAAAATGTTTTTGTTGCAAAGACTCAAAAATGTTTAAAAAAAAAATTCATAAATGAGTTAGTTATCAAGAAAATTACATTGCTAGTCAGACTCTGTGTGATGGAGCTATTGGAGGTGTAGAGTTGTGAAATGAGGGAGTGCATGATGATGACTGTTATGAATTATACATACAATAGTTCAAATTATACTAGATATTTTTTATGCGGAGGATATGCATATGTGGACGTGCGAAATATATACATGTCAGGATGATGTCTCCATGCCCAACAAATATTTGTGTGGTAAATATATATGTTCAAAATATTTTGTATTTAACCATATCCATAAAAGCATTTTGTGAGCTATTAAAACTGCATAATTGTGAAGTGAAAGACTATGGAAGGATCAGTGATATCAATTTTCCTAAAAAGGGTTCAAATTAGACTAAGTATTGGTTTTGCGATGGATATGCATGTACAAAAGTGCAAGGGATATGCCTTGCTTTTCACAATTCTAATGTGAAAACACTTTGCATTAGTTCTTATCGATCCTAATCTCTAAACGCTTTACATTGTTTCTTGCATACCCTAACCTCCCCATTGAAGATTTCACTTATTTACATTGCTTCTTTCATATCCCAACCTCCGCGTTCAACAATTCACTTATTAATTTAAATTTTTATACCACATTCAATATTTCACCTCCTTTCTTATTTTTACAAAGTTTGAAGAAAAATGTTTTCACTGCAAAAACTTTTCATTCCTTCCCACATATGATAGCATCCCCATTCAACATTGTTTCTATATTTTTTGTAGTGTGCGGATGTGCAGAGGATATATTTGTGTAGAGCGGATGACATAGTGACTATATATAATCATTACAAAACACTCTGCACAATTTGAACCTTCCATAAGTGAGTTGGTTATCATGCAAATTCCATCTCTTGTTAGAATATGTATCAAATATAATGTTTTCACTTGTTTATATAAACAAATATGGAAGCATGATTGAATTCAAGGGATTTTGATTCAATGTTACTTGAGGATGTGTTAATTTTGTGTATGTGTCCCCGCATATACCTTGTGAATTGTTTTTCAACATTCCCTCATTGATTTATAAAAAGTGAAGTGAAATTCTTCACATATCATGATAGGGATATTACAATTTTCTCAGATTAAAAAAAACTATATTAACCTAACTTTTAATTTCCCTAGATATATTTTTCATTTGAACTTATAATAATGAATCATTATTGATGCATTCCAACTAACCATTATACTTTAGTTGTTTCATTTGTCATTTTATATTTTTATATATTTCGATTCTTTTATTATTTTTATCTGAATTATTTTTGGCACGAAATGAGAGTGGAGATATAATAAGGAAATGTATAGAGATATATTATATATCCAATAATATAACATATATATATCATATAAATAACCATAAACACAAAGATATAGTAATACACAATTTCTATTAATGAGCAAAATGTACAAAACTGTAGAAATACAGAGTGAAAGACTCGCTAAAATGGTGACAACTTATCTCTAAGAAGATATGTGATGGCTACGCTCATTCAAAATAACATGGATATTACAATGAGACTCCAAAGTCCTTTTTAACATAAATAAAATCCAAAACCCTAACCTCGGAAGATGGAAAGCCAACAATTGTGTGGACCCCATTTTGGGTAGTTTGGTGTATCAACTTCCTCGGGGGTTAACTTAGGCATACGATCTTTGTTTGGGGCGCACTATATCTCGGTGGAAATGTATTGATGAGGAGCTTCATTTCACAGGCTCAATACGAATCTTTGGACATATTTGAGTTGCCCAATCGTGAAAAAAAGTCGTTTAGGCCCTCAAAATGGCCCTGGAACTTTGGGACCCAAAAAACTACTAAAAATAGTAAATTTCTAGTAAACTCTTTTGATCCTGTTGGAATAGGTGGGTGCCCATTGATATCCACCTGGATCATATTTTTTTGCAAAGTACGTATTCATATTGTCACACACTTTAAATTCCATTTAGGAAATTATATATATATATATATATTCAACCATAATAATTTAATTACTTCTCATCATCATAATTGTTGCATATAAGTTTGTTAATTTATTTTATTCCTACCTTTATGTTTTTATTTGTTTTCCTTTATCATACGATAATCTCATTATTATTTCATCATTTTATTATGAACGAGAAAACCATAGAAAACAAATGATTACACAGAAAGTCCTTTATAACTTCTCATAACTTGTTATAGTATTTTATATTACAATAGTTGACGAAATTGATACGTAACAATATATTTCTTCATTATACGTTGTTTTTTATAAAATTTATCCTAAGTCTTATTCCACTAAGACTAGGTACTTGATAACCTATAAATGTTTACTTTTGCTAAGTTTCATATTTTATTTGTTATATCTATAGTCATTATTATTTGAGGATATGATCAATTCCATGTATAAGGGTCTCATGAAGGTTTGCTTATTTTTTATAGCCCCCTTATGGCTATAAGTTCCCACTTGACACTATCACATTGTTATTATAACTCTTAATCATATCATACCTTATATGAGTCCATGTAATTCAGCGTATAAGGTTTGTATGGTATTTTCATGTTGAGGTAAGTTCATAATTAAAATCGGTTTTATTGCATGTCATTTAACTTGGCATACGAAATGAAGGTTTATACTTAAGGGAGTTTATTATGAGGTTTTACGAGAGATTAAATTGTGTTATAGTACTATTTCTTAATTTAATTCCTTACCAACTTTTCTTCGTTGAGCAGTGTGTCATATGGGATGTTTACGATGCAGCGATCCTGCATGCACCACATGTGGGGTTACCATCTCGATGAGAATTAATCAGCAGATTTCCTAAGGATGTATACGTGTAGCATCATTTTGTTCAAAGGTGTTAGGGTTTCCTTTTTGGATCCTTAACCCTTCCGACCTCTCCCAAACTCGGCTCATTTCACACTTTTCAATTTTGTTTCTCCTTTATGCGTTCATCCTGAGAGGTTTTTTCAAGAAGTTTAATGTTTTACTGGACCCTCCGATATCTTTGAGAGTTATTGAGTTACAAAGTTAGAGGTCAGTTTTTCCAAAACCCTATTTTCATTCATAGTGAAATTATTTGCAAGAGCCAGGGAATTTATAGCTTCATTAGCTTACAATTGGTTGGTCTATGTCATCCTTAACTGGTAAGAGATCATTAAATATTCTTTACTCGTTCTAGTTTCCTATATAACTCATAAATTTTATACTTCTAGCTTATCATCTGAGTCATTCACGATGTTAGTTCAGAGTCGTGTGTAAACATTATTCCACCAACACTGTTTAAAATGTCTTGGTATCATTTTCCTTGGCAAACTTCTTGTTTCTATATATATCTATTATATAATGTCATGAATATAAACTTGTATTTTGACCACGGTAAGTTTCTCTTCTGGTTAGTCTATGGTCTGAAGAGGTTTTCCTTGGACCTCAAGGACTTATCGTTTGAACCCAGTAATTATGTGGACTTTGTGGTCCAAGTTTACTGTAACATGATTTATTATAGGGTTTATAATTCCTTTGTTTTACTACTCTCATTTATGATCTATGATTAAAACCTTTCAAATCATTTTACTCATCCTAAACTTAGTTAGGACTTCTGTTAAAATATTTGCACATGTACGATGATTGCACAAAGTATAGTAATGTTATTTTCTTTATGTTATGTAAATATGTTGATATTTACATCCTTGTTAGACTTATTCTTGGGTATTTAACTAATGATGGGCCATGTTTATTTTTGCTAGGGGTACCCATGAGCTATCCGACAACCCTCAACATCCGGATGCAGTTCAAAGGAAATGGAAGGAGATATAAAGGCACTTTGTACACCCATGGTAAGTTCATCTTCATTTTCATATGTAACTTGAATTTTGTTTAACTAATTAAACACAAACCGCATTCTAACTTGTTTCATTACTATTATGTAGGTGTCGAGGAGATTGGTACCATGGAAGCTCGTAAATACCCTTTCTTGGAAAGGTATTCGGGTTCCATTACTTAATTAAATTTCTAGTCTGGTATTACAATACGTGACTTCTTTGTTTATGCATTTTTTTCGGGCTAGTCGACYGAATAATTTYGTATATAATTATTCYTGAAAACCTCGTGGCTTAGGATTGTTTTCTACACATTTTACATTTATGTAATTTTATATACTTTGTTTACTTAGTATCGATTCCTTCTTGGATATACACAATCATTACTTGTATCTCTGTTAAATTYGATTCACTTAGTATTGATTTTGAACATACACAATCTTTATTTGTATCTTGTTTAAACTTGGTTTACTTAGTACMAATTTTGGACATRCATAGTCATTACTTGTATCTTKTTGAACTCTRTTTAATGTGAAAATGAATCCATTTTTAATATACAGTCATTACTTGTATCTTKTTAAACTCAGTTTCTTCAATACAGRCTTCTTATCTSATTACCATTCATGTTTAAATAAATAGGTTTTACACATGATTTATATTGGATGTACTACTAGCAATAGGAWTKTGTTCATGRATCTAGGAAAATAATACTATGGTTTGTCTTTCAACAATAGTTMTGCATGAACTGTGATATGCATCTATTTTCTCATAAAAATCACTTAGATCTAATATTGTTACGATTTATTTATTCTTTAAAATACTTCATAACACACAATAATACACAGTAAACATTCARATCAATATTAATAATAAAGAAGTAAAACMTGGAACTTGGGAAAACCACATGTTGAAGACTCTATTCCTCCCAACCATAGACTAGAGTCTTTGTCAACCTCTTTCATCCCTGAGTTGAGTTTGGAATCCAAGGGGATGCCTACATGGCCTCTTGCAGAATTCTGAGTACCAACTTGTTGTGTAATATTAGAAAATCATTGTGTCAAGTCAATTCAGTGTGTAGCCTTCTCAAGATATTAGTTTGCATCCTAGGAATGGCATCTCATTCCCTTGTCATGAATTCTTTTTATTTTTCCTAGGACTTGTGACACTTTTCTTGAGCCTCCTACTCACTAACCACTTGTCAGATTCAATTCTACACATGTCCATAATTTCTCCTATAAATCTAGAATGTGTCTTTTTTTAAGTTGATTTAACTCCACAGCTTGTATCAGTCTGTTGCCACTTGGCCAACCCCTTTGGATTCCTAACTCCCTCTTTAATAGTTTCTTCAACATGTGCCCCTTTTTCCACATGTGTTTATTTTCATAAAATAATAAGGTTTTACAATTTAGATTTGGTGAATCGGCCAAATTATCTTTTGGAAAAAAATAATAAAAATTATATAATAAAAATAATAATAGTAATAATACTCAAAATTTCAAGTCGTGGGGTATCAAACATATGTTCATCAGTCTGCACATATGTCCCAAGCACTGTCAAGACCATGGTCTATAGTTCAAGGGGAATATATGTTTCTCATTAGAAAATATATGTTGAACAGTGAAACTTGATGTAATTAAATTCACATATAATGGATAGTCTTTGTAAAAATATAATTCAAATAATTCATATAGTTCAATGTGGAGTAAAACTTAGTAAATAAGAAAGCTAATTGTTCAATGTGGAGTAAAACTTTGTAAATAAGTGAAATTTTCAATGAGGGAATTAGCATATGACTGAAGTAATGTAAAGTGTTTGATGTAAAAACATTTAGCATAAAACTTTGTAAAAATAAGCAAAAATTTAAAGTGTTCAGTGTGGAGTAAAACTTAATAAATAAGTGAAGTGTTCAATGGGGAGGTTAGCATATGTTCTAACCAATGTAAATAAGTGAAGTGTTCAATGGAAGGTTAACATATTCCAAAATCAATGTAAAATGTTTGGAGTTTAGGATGCACAAGAACCAATGCAAAGTATCCACACCCATATAGCTTTCACACCTCTGCACATGTATATACTCGCAGAGCTATACTACAATGTATATCCTTGCAGAGCTATACTACGGACATATAGTCTGCACCTATACTACAAACATATAATCCCCACGAATATAGTTCTGCACCTTGCAGAGGTATATCCCCACAAAGTGAACACTTAGTAAATAAAATATGTCTTCAACACATAAATACAGTGTGCACACATATAGTTTCCTCACGTATACACATGTATATACATAAAAAATGATGTAGTTATTTATTACCACTGGTACCTCTAGTTTTGTTGATTTCATTGTCCTGTCAAATTCAAATTACAAAGTATATTTATTTATCACAGTTTCTTATATGTGTTGAGGATGTGACAACTTTGTCAATGGATTTTATTAGATATGGTCATTCATAAATATGATTATTCATTTTATTGGTAGATCCCTCTTGTGTGAATAGAGAGCAAATGTGTTTAACTAAATGTTATCCTAAATGTTTTTACATCAACAATACTAAATGTTTCCACTTGTTTTTTCTTTATTCTTATCACTTTACTATGACATAAACAATAATACTATTTATCTTTATTGTGTGTATTGTTTAATTGTTATCTTTGATAAAAAAATATTCATTATCTATACATTTAATTATATTAAGTTTCATTATTGAACATACATTTCTCAATTAACTCATTAAAAATTATTGATACATTTTTAATTAAATTTCCACTTAAATCCTTTGGTGCGATGATGATATTGGTGGAAATTGGAATGGGAAATCCAATTTGCTCAAAGTTTTTACCATCTTTATTAAATCAAGCCGCCAATGGTCGGTTCTCCTTGGAAAATCCAATTTGCTCAAGGACTTTTGACCGCTTCCATTAAATCGGGCAACCAAAAGTCGTACCCCATAGAAAATCCAATTTTCTCAAATAGGTTTGACCGTTTCCAAATCTATATATGACTCAAAAAAATGTTTTTAATGAAAAATTTAATTATTGTAATTATAATAACTTTATTTTGTAGAATTTTAATTAAATTAAGTAAAATTTATTTTAAAATATATTCAACATTTATGAAATTTATCAACTTTACAAGATAGATTTATCTAAAATCTTATAAAATTTTAAAGTTTTATCAAAATTGATATAGGAATCAAATAGTCATTAATTTAAACAAATTTAAAATTTTTTGAAAAACTTTTCATTTGGAGATTTGGAGAAAGGTAAGTAGAATAAATTCTAGAATCTTCATGATACAAAGTCATCAATAAAAAGGCTCAAATCCATTACAACAATATACTAATTATAAACTCAACATACCACTTACCTAAATTAAACCCCAAATTAAAAATGCATAATAAACATATTTACCAATTATCAACCTATCTAATTCAAATGTTTTAGGTAAAAAGGAATTTGTCAATACAATTTAAACATTCTACCATTTAGATTGTTTTGGACAATCATCCCAAAATTTAATTATAAAAGATTATTATTTTTCCGTAACTTATTATTGGTAAAAATTAAAATTATATTAGAGAGGATGTTGTCTCACGAAATGATTAATAATTATGGAATTTCAGAATGTTGTGTCTCACGAAATGATTAATACTTATTGCGACATTGTCTCTTCCATGGAATAACTTTACAGAGAAGATACCCAATGATTGATACTTATTGTTACATTATGGAATAACTTTAGAGAGAACATATTCAATGGTCCTTCACTGCCTATTTATAAATAAATAAAAATTCTTCGAATACTTGCATTTTGATAAAGTCACTATGTATTCGAAGGTATATTACTTTATTACTACTTTCGTTTATTAAAGCAAATTATTTCGAATCGAATAAATTGAGCCGAGTCTATGTGATCCATCCCCGCAATCTGTATATAAAGCTGCCGAGGATCCACATTGAAAACCATGTCCACAGCGATTTCTACGAAATTAGTGTGTTGAGATACAGAGAGATTATTCTCTGCTACCAAACCACTACAATGAGCACCAAAAAGTCTGGTGCGAAGACAGCCGGTTCCAATGGATCCGCGGGGAAGCCGGGCGGGGCTTCGAAGGGTAGCCTCGGGAAGTCGGCGCCGAAGCCGAGTTCTCAAGGGATGTCAGCCGGGAAGCCGAGTATAAAGGGTTCGTTGGGTAAAGGAAATCTGAGCGGCGTCAAATTGCAGGGCGCTGCGGCCGATATGAAGGCAGGAAAGCTGGATTCCTCGTCTAATGTCCCGCTTGCTGTGCAGAAAGGGCAGAAGGGGGGATGCAATTAAGGAGATGCTGAGTGACCCCAGCTTTTTTCCCAGGCTCAGAGGCTCCGGTCGGTGACGTACCGGGACCGGCTCTTCGATGAGCAGACAGGTCTAGGTATAATATAGTATATATTGCTGTACGTAGATGAATCTACAGTTCCTTTGCATGGTTTTATTAGTTGGTAAAGTCTCGTCTTTTGTCTTCCAACTTATGGTGCTGGAAACTTTTGGGTTGTGAAAATATTAAATATATCAATATGAAGGCCTCTCCTTAGTGGTGGCTTTTTGGTGTGCTATTATCATTCATTTTCCATTTTCTGTATTGGTTTAATGTTTTTATTTTCAATGCGTAGTGTCGTGAGTAGTTTTTTATGTTTTGGCAAAGCTGTTGAATATGGAGTTTCTTTAGCTCACATCTGATTAGAATTTTATGTTTTATCTCGTAATAGAGGAAGGAGGGCTCACGTAATGTAGTTAAGCATCCATGTATTAAGCATTCATATTGACAATCTGTCACTCAGTTTTTTCTACAGAAAATTACGCAATGTTCCTTTACAGAAAAGTCCCATAATATATTTCGGAGAGTGTTTTTTTCACTATTATTATATTATTATTGACACATTCAGCCATAACGGACTGAGGAGTAAGATACAAATCATAAACCTTATCTAACTTCGCCTATCAACAAAAAGACAAAAATAACCAGACATATATAACCAAATATAACCATGGATAGGGTAGAGTCCTAAAAACTTCCACAAAAATATATGAAAAAACCAGGAGCATATAGTCTAATAAATATCTAAAAACTGATGAGGATCCTCATGTTCTCATCACACTGATAGTAGACTATTTTCTTTGGTGCTTGTAAGGGTGCATGTTTGGACAGGCTGTCCGCAACTTTGTTATTATCCCTGTAGACAAGTGCAAAAGAGATTTTCTGAAAATGCTCGATGATCTCCATGAGACAGTCCTTCGAGCATTCCAAGGCAGCCACCTATAGACGACCCTTCCCCTTCAGCCATTCAATAATGATTTTTGAATCGCCCTGAACATGTATCTCCAGAATCGATAGACGAGATGTCAATGTGAGGAGCGTCCATGCTCCCAAGAGGTCAGCTTTTGTATTTGTTCCCGTCCCACAGTTGAAAAACCATTTATAACTTTTGTGCCCACTGATCCTTATTTTTCCACCAGCTCTGCAATTGTTGCCCAATGAATGAGCTACTCCATCGAACCAACCGATCACTCCACCTCCTTCTAGATTTGTAGGAATGGCACCGCATTAGTAAGCTTTTGTTTTGTAATTACAAACCCTCATGTTTGAAAACGTAAGAAATGCCACCTTCTATGAACAGGAGGCACCATCTTCAAATGTGGCCAGGTTCCTTTCCTTCCAAATGTACCAACATATGACAGCCGGTAATCATGGATATGATGTGTGTTGAGCTTTCCAGGATTTGAAACAACCCGATAGGGTATCTCCCATCCACCTTGCTGTAAGATTTAAGGATACAGAAATCGTGTTCCAGGCCGATGTGACAAAAGTACAACCCACAAACAAATGATATACTATCTCCAAACTTTGTTTGCATAACTGACACCTCCCCGGACCTAAGAATCCTCTGCGCTGAAGAATATCCCAGGTGAGGATTTTATTCTCAGCAATTAACCAAGTATAAAGTTTTATTTTCAATGGGCACGCCTAGCACCATAACGCTTTCCTCCAGCCACCTATCACATAGTTCCATCTCTTTTTCTCCATCACCACAAATGCATTTTTAACAGAAATTTGGCTAGACGCATCTCCCCTTAATAGAATTAGCTCATTCGGCTTCTCAAGTAATAATACTCCAACATTAATGAGAGCTCTACGAAATAGCTTCCATTCTAGAGCAAGACAACCCTCTAATCCCAGATCATCGCTAGATAACCAATTTGAGCCAATCATCCCCACACGAGATTCGAAATGTGCTTGATAAAGATAGTGTACGCCTTTCCTGTTGATAGAAATGATCAACTCTTCAGACAAAATCACCCCTTCCCCCATGTCTAGTATGTGATCTCTACCTAACAGAATAGAGTTTCTTGTCTTCAGTCGCCAAGCCAACCAATGAAGTAAGACATGTAATGATTTCAGTAGGTGTTTCCAAGTATTGGAACCTTTAGCATCCACAACATTTACCGTGTGCAACCATCGTGCAACAAAAATAAAGGGGAAGTATTTGTCCTTTAAGATTCGGTGCCATAATCCCTCCTGCATGAGTGCTCTCCACAATGTGTTGTTGCCATAGCTTTATTAAAACAACCTAGATTTTTCAAGCCCCATCCCCCATGTTGTTTTGGACAAGAAATATGTTGCCAAGCACACAGGTGGATCTTCTTCTTCTTGTTGCACCTAGACCAAAGGAAACTGAAGATTAACTGTCAAATTCTTTGAAGGATCTGGGAGGGCAAGTTTGTCAAAGCCAACCAATAGACTAGTTGGCTTTCGAGAACTACCTTAATTAGGATTAATCTCCCCCCAATTCTAAGACATCTATTGCACCAGTGACTTATCCGACATTCATACTTGTCAATAAGTCATTGTCGGTCCTCTGACCTGTACCTGTCAATCTTCAAAAAATAGCCAAGATACCTGAAACCAACATAACTCAAGGAAATTATAATGAAAAACAGCCTTTAAATTCTCTAGAACATTTTGTTGCAAACCATACTGTAGGAATGTAGTTTTCTTATCATTGATCTTAAGACCAGATGCATTACAAAATCTTCCCGGCACTCTTTTAATTTCCTGCCATTCCGCCATAGATGCTTTAGTCATAATAAGAATATCATCTACAAACAAAAGATGTAGGACCTTTATAAGCTTTGATACTTTAATGCCCGTCAGTAAGCCTTCCTCCTGACTTTTTTTTAATGCCAGACTCAAGCCTTCCATAAGTAAAATGAAAAGAAGCAGGGACAATGAGCATCTTGGTCGAAGCCCTCTTCCACTATTGAAAAAACTAGATGGCTCCCCATTTATTAAAATAGCATAGGTTGTTGATGTGATGCAACCAATAATCCACTTAGTCAATTGCAAACCGAAACCACATTGAAGTAAAACCATCCTAAGGAAATACCAACTTACACAGTCATAAGCTTTCTTCAAATCAATCTTGAGTATTAATGCTTGGAGTTTTTTGTCTTTTATACTATGTAGGCATTCCTGCATAGTCCTGATTGCATATGTAATTTGCCTTCCTTTTAAAAACCCAAACTGTTTCTCAAACAAGGCATAGGACAAGATCAGTCTGATACGTTTAGAAATAATTTTAGAAAATATCTTATAGCAAAGATTACATAGAGAAATCAAGTGAAATTCCTTAACGGTAGCAGGGCCATTTACTTTCAGAATAAGTGCAATAAAATTCGAATTAAGAGCTCTGCTCACTTCTCCAGTCAAGCGTGATTCCTCCACAGCATCCAGTAAATCTTTCACAACCAATTCATAAAAATGTAGATAGAATTCCACAGTCCATCCATTCGGGCTAGGAATTTTGTCTTAGGCAAAACCTTTTAACACCTCTAAGACTTCCTCCTTTGTAACAGGTTTTTCTAATAGCATAACTTCCTCCTCATTTACCATCCATGGAAATAATCCCACCATTGCCACCTTCTCCTCAATTGTATTGATGCTCGATTCTTTATAGAAAGTACTGAAATATATTTGCGCTTCCAATTTTATAGCATCATGTCCATAATGTACTTGACCCGAATCATCTTTAACCTCCTATATATGTTTTTTTTTCTGCCTATAGCTGGCGTAGTGATGAAAATATTTAGTATTTTTGTCCCCACTTTTGATCCATATATCCCTGCTCTTCAAACGCCAGTGCTCCTCCTCAACCAAGAGCAATTTATTTCTATCATTTTCAAGATTTTTTAACCGTGATCTAATTTCAAGACAATGATCATTTTCTAGAAATTGCTTAGTAAGATGTGCTATCTCCGTTTCTAGACTTTTAAAGGCTAAAAGGTCTTTCTTGTTTTTTTCAACCAACCACATCTTTACCTAATCTTTTAACATAGAAAGATTCCTAGTCAGTCTGTTTTGTGCTCCATACCCCTCTGCCTTCTGATGGTTACTCCAAACTGACCGAACTAGATCAAAAAATGACTCCTCTTGTAAAAAAACAGGGTTGAATTTGAAGGGATAAGCCACCAGTTTATAACCATAATCTAACTAAAGTAACATCGGTGCATGATAAGAAATGAAAGGGAACTCCACCCACGATCTATACTTTCCAACATCACATAAGACTGTTTCTAAAACATATGTTTTGTCTAGTATTTTCTGTATCTCCTTCGTCCCTCTCCTGCCATTGCGCCAGGTGGGCAATAGCACCGCAGGCCTCACATCCACTAAATGGTTAGAAATAAAGAGATTTTAAAAAAAGTCTGCTAATAGATCTGATAAGGCCACCTCACCCCACACTTTGTCGAAGCTAGTAGTAAAATTCAAATCCCCCACAAGGATAAGATTCTCCTGTGCTAATAATCCTTTAGCTTCCATCTGTTCCCAGAAATGTCTCTGACCCGAGCACGACCCATAAGCATTTATGAAACTGATCCTTTTTTTATCAAGAATATGGATACCTATAAATAAAATTTCACCAACACTTAGAAAAGGTTTCATATCAAAAATATTAAGGTTCAAGCCACCGGAAGTCCCCCCAACTTCCCAACAGAGCTAACAGCACTAACTGTAATATCCCCAAGGATGAGTCTTGTTGTAATCATGTTTATGAATTGTAAATCATGTTTTATAGGCTGGTGAGCCGAGTATTGATAAGCTGGTAGGATTATGTGTTTATTAGGCCGGAGAGCCTAAGTGTTAAGGCCAAGAGCCTATTTTTGTAAATGTAATATGCAGAACATTAATAAATAATAAACATTATTGCCTGCAGACTCACCACGAAGAAAGAGTGATGGAGGACTAAGATTCTACAAGGTGGGTAAGGGAAAAGGGTCTGAAAGGTGGGAAAGAGAGGCTAAGTGTTGATACTAGGGGCTTAAATCCTTGGGAATAATAATTTATTCTTATTCCAAAAACTATGAGAAATGTATGTTTTTTATCCTAAGTCATAGGAGAGGCAACGCATGCAGCTCCATGTGTGAAAAAGGGAACACATGCAGCTCCATGAAGACAAGTGTCGACCTGAGCACATGAGGTTAAAGGTTGTAGCATCAGCTAAGTTGGGGGTTGGTCCTCCATTGTTGCGTCTGTGATGCCAGTTTTTGAATCCTTTGTCTGAAAACCATTTTTCCTCTGCTTTGGAACCTCTGTTGTTTTACCCTCACGCAATTCTGAGAACCAAAACCGATGAACTGTTCTGTGTCTTCTGTGGAAATCGACACCAAGGAAATCGCCTGAGCATGATGTGTCTAGCGTCTGGTCATTTCCATTTTGGATCTATACCCATCTACTGTTGTGACTATCATCCATGCATGAATGAGTGTTGATATGTGGTTGTTTTCATCTTCTGGATGTCCATACCAAGTTTTTCATGTTGTTGTTGTCACCTGTGAGTTAGCCAAAGCTCTTGTTGTTGTTGTCAACCTGAACTTGAAGGAATTGGGTTGAAACTAGTTGAAGAACCGAGTTGTCAAGCCCATGGTAGAAGGGGTGGGTTGTCAGGCTTGTGATCATCTCTCTTCAAGTGAGAGAGGTTGTTGGGAAGTGATTTTCTCTCAGAGAGAGTCCAGAACCAGCTACGAAGCTCTGAGACTTTCTAATCTGACCTATTGCCAAGGCCCAGAGAGGGAGGTGAAGCATCGATGGACTGTGCTTGTGAAGGTGTATACTCTCGGGTGGAACAGGCATGTGGGGAATGAGATTTCATGATTAGTGGGCGTAAGAAGGCTCTTGCAAAGAATCGTTTTGGTTTCTCTCTTCATTTTTCCTGTAACCTTAGTCTAGTCTAGGATTCCCTTACCTTGGGTGGAGCTTAGTCCTAGCTTGGGGGTGACCCACTGTTGAGCGTGATGAGAAATGAGGTCTAAGGCTGGGAGGTTCATGGAAGGTTTGCACGTGGTTGGTGGGATTACCACAGTTTTGAAGATAAGTATCAGTTTGTGCTTAATATTAGGTTTTGCATGCCTGTGATGCTTATATGTTATCATGTATTATATTGCGCATATGAGTTATTGTTAATGTCCTTGATGATGTATATTAGCAGCAATCATGTGCTTACTCTGTATTGTTTGATTAAATCTATTAATTAGATTTAATATGCATGTTATATATATATATATAAGTATGAGAATTTTTCCACGTAGTAGCATTTTCCCGGCTGTGGGGTTTGATGGTCGGGGACATTACAATATTGTTATCATATCCATACTTTCAACATTGAGCCTAGATGGTCCAGATATGTGGTCTTTGGACCCAAGGTTTCGAGAGGAAATTGTGTTTGGAGGACTAATTTCGAACCTTAGATTGCTTTGAGTGCCAAGGAGTTACTTGGTCGTGTTACGAAGCTCAAGAGGAATAATGATAGAATAAAACCACAGTTGTAGATCAGTTGTATGTAGAATATCTATACCATCAAATCCATGCCCAGATACTTAGGAGAGCGTGCAAAAGAAATCAAATCTGGGCCATCAGATCTGAGTGTCTGGACCAACAGTCGTTGGATCCAGGGAACGTACACAAGGTTTAAAACCCTTTAGCTTTGCACAGGTGTGTGGATATCACGATACACGAAGTCCCGACTTCATCAAGACCATCCATCGGGAGGGATGGGTGGAGAGTGATCAGCCTTTCACGGACTCATGACTTGAAAAGGTCAAAGGGCAAGTTCAGGAGAATTCGCGAAACGTGAATTCGCGATTAGATCACAACCATTGATCAGGGAGAGATCTGGACCATTAATGGTCCAGGAAGGATTTCAACATTTTGGGGATTGAGAGAATGAAGGTGGAAGGTCTTTTGACCTCGCGACACATGAAATCCTGATACGTGAAATCCTGATACGTGAAATCCTGACAAGATCTGAGTCATCAGATCGTGGGGAAATCAGGATCGTCAGATTAGAAACTTCGATATATCGGCATTTCGGGAACCAGAAGTAGTGGGAGGTGTTGACGCACAAAATCCTGAAGCCCAAAATCGTGAAATTCCGAAGATCTGAAGTAATATATCGGGTTGACGTCACCGGGATGGACGAGGAAACATGGGATATGTGCCACGTGCCAGTGGGTCCTGAAGGAAAAAGTAGAAGAAGTGGGGTCGGATGGCGTCACCTAGAGTAATGTGGACCTTCTTAAGAGAAACATGTGTCACCACCCTAGTTGGTGACAGCTATGTTTTGGACCTACGGACTAGAAAGGTCGAAAGTTTGGAAGTCGGGAGTTGGAGAGGGAAGCGAGGGTGAGAGCCTCCAGGACCAAAATCCTGAAACCCTGAAACCCGAAACCCCGAAGTTCCAATTAGAGAACCTTGAGACATAGCACTTGGTCACGACCATGGTTGCATGGGTTGGATATCTGAGAGAAAAGGGCTAAGGCCTGAGTGCACTGCAGAGCCGAACAGAGCTTGGAAAATTCACGAAAACTGAACGTTTTCTTGAATCAAGTTGTTTATGAATGTTGTGGGATTTGTTAAGGAATAATGACCTGACAATTTATGGTTTTCTACACGTTGTGTTCATAGAGGTTTAACGAGTGCCAAAATCGATTAGAGTTTCCATTGAGTGCAAAGAAATGGAAGGAGCACGGACTTCTTCTAGTTCTGAAAATGAAGTTAAAGGAATGGATGTGTGTTTGGGAGATGGAGAATCAAACTCCAATGGCCATGGAGAAGAGATAGATAAGGAAGGAAACATGAAGAATATCATTAAATGATTGCAAAAGGATGCCCAAACTCATCGAGCAGATAGCAGAAATCTCAGAAAAGTTTAGGAAAAACAAGGTGAATTTAGCATAAAGTTGTTAAAGAGTTTGGAGAGAATAGAAAAGAAGTTTGATGAGGAGAGTGACTCGAGTAGAACAGGGAGTCACCAGACTTCTAAGGGAATAAGGTCAAGGAGTGTAGGTAGACACCATCATCACTCCCAAAGTCGCTCCAAGAGAAGGACACACAGTAGTTCAAGCCCGTCTCCTACCAGAAAGCACAGGAGATATGGAGTGGATGAGCTGAAGGGAGAAATCAACAAGATTAAACCTCCTATGTTTTATGGAGAACATAATAAGGAGGAATATGCCAAGACATGGTTTCTTGGCATGAGAAAATATTTCCAACTACAGAATTATTCCTCTCATGTAGAAGG